>JAIUZE010047745.1:0-21667 GCA_022085475.1 Heliosperma pusillum | reverse complement strand
AATATAACACATACAAGCATGTGAATTATATAGCGGAAAATAAGAAGTTTTTAAAACCTTTATACATGCAAGATAGAAAAATACGAGGAGTGTCAAAATATTACAAACTAAATAAAAATACCACAAGAGACGTAGTCTCTCAAAGTGTTAACAAAAGACAAAGTTATTAACAACTATCTAAAATCGTCTAGAGGTGATTCATCCAGGGACAACGCCCGCTAGCTCACACCCGAACCCAAAATACCACAAGCAAAAAGCCATCCAAATCAAGCAACCTGTTCATCCATGAAAAACATGAACGCCACAGTCAGTGGAGAGTAACTCCGGGTTCTCCCCGCCATATCACATCAAACGTACATAAAAGGAAATACAAAAGTAGAAGCATGCATATATAGATATACATGTGAAATACGATAAGGATAGATAGACAATTCAATATATAATGATAAGAGCATATGAAGTACAAGTCCGAATCCATCATGTGATACAAAGACTCGGGGAAGACACTCTTAGCAACCACAGAATCCCTCACTAGGGCTTACATCTCACCGTTACGGTATAATTTGATAAGATTGAGACTCGACAACAACCCATCCAAGTCATCATACCATGAATAAATATCTAACCACATGTTATCATCCTTCAAACATACCAACACATAGACGATGCCCAATCATGCAATGACCATGAATAATAAGTCATGAAATCACGCATTCAAGAACGACGACACAAAGACGACATCTCTCACGTTAAATGAAACGCACTAGCACCGTGTACATGGCAAGTATGATTAAAAGGCATCCACGGGATAAAGCATTTCCCTGAACGCATACACGATGCTACATTTCGTATATGTAGACTAATTGCCTCCTGGTAGGACGACGATAATAATACGGTCCTAGTCTAAACCTGGCCAGATTCTCGGAATAAACGTGTTCCGATTCGACATGCGATAAACATTTCGCATCCCAGACTCGGCTACACTAATATGCCGAGTACCCCAAAATTCGGTAGATCAATCACGAAAGAGGCGAAAAGAGACAAGCCTCACAACAAGCGGTACGCTACATGCAAATAACACCACCTCGCAAGTACACAACATTTGACGGCCGGGTCGATCAACGCATAACGTTCAACTCCCAACAACGTCGTCGTATGCCCACTAACACATGCATTTAAGCAGTAGTATACCTCTCCGTTCCGACATTCCAGCCTTACGAACGGGAAGGTAGCCAAGGGAATGAGAATACATAGCACAAGACAAAATAGTGCTCACACCGACTCATTTGTAAAAACCGACTCAAAGCGGGAACATATCAAAAAACCGTCACGAAACATGTGATACAAGCGAAAGAGATATCATATATCCTAAACATGAATATTATAAGACATTACGTAAAATTATACGATAAACCGATCATGCGAATTAATATAAATCACGAGTTTTAGAAGTCAAAAGAAAACAACACAGCCGTGTTGCAGGCCGGGCAGGAGACCGGTGGCCGGTGGGCCGGCTCAGAACACAGGCAAAATCCCAAAACAGAGAAAAGAGGTCTGGGCCGGTCAGTCGACCGGCGGCCGGTCGACCGGCACAGAGCTCCCCTTCATACAAAATCCAAAATTTCAAAGGTGTTACTGGAGTGTTCCCAGCCGGTTGGAAGACCGGCGGCCGGTCGACCGGCAGGGAACCCCAGTTCACCCGAGAGCCTCTTACACTTAACCAATTCATTTCCAAATCATTTCAATTCTCATATATACTTCAAATACTCATCAACAATCAATATATATCATCAATATTCATCATATAACATCATTTACTAATCATAGCATGGTTTCTAATCTTCCTAATCGTATTCTAATACGATTTTCTAGCATATAACATGTAAAACACGTAAGTGATACCGAGTAACCCTTCACCGTTACCTTTATGCGCCTCTACTAGTCGTCAAGCTCCTCTTCTATAAGGAAATAGTCTTTGTCGGGATCTTGGAGGTCACCACCTACAATTAGATCGCAAAAAGATGAATAAAGTTCATCTTGAGAAAGACGGGAAATTTGAAAAGCGAGAAAGACGATGATTTTAATATCAATACGGATATGGGAAGGTACGGGAAGAATAATAAGACGAACTTACGGAAATTCTATCAAGTAACGAAGAAGTTACGACGAATCAAAGATCGATATTCAAAGAGGGAAAGTTTCTTAAGTAAGAAGAAAGGGTTTTGTGTTTGATTTTGTGATGAATGAAAAATTAGGTTAAGGGAGGGAGTAGTGTGAGTTGTGTAGGAAAAAGTCAAAGACGGTTTCAAAGTCAAGAAAGTCAAACTCGTCTTAAGACGGGATTTTCATGGAATCTCGCAGAAATTCCAAATACGAACTCGAAATTTCTAAATTCGACTCGGAACTTAAAATTCCAAATTAAAACTTAAATTTGCTGAAAAGATCTCGTAAAATATTTCTACTAGAAAAATAGGGTACATTTCCGGGTGTTACAATCACCCCACCTTTTAAAAAGTTTCGTCCTCGAAACTTGAGGAAACATAAAAATTACCTTACTCGAAAAGACTCGGATATTTACTACGCATAGAAGCTTCGGTTTCCCAAGTCTCTTCTTCGACATTAGCACTTCTCCACAAGATTTTCACCAAAGGAACTACTTTACTTCTCAACTTCCTATCCTTACGGTCTAGGATACGGATCGACTTCTCTTCAAAGGATAAATTCGGTTCAAGCTCGGGCAATTCACCTTGAAAGACATGGCTTGGATCACTTACATACTTTCTCAATTGAGAAACATGAAAAACATTATGAACCTTAGCCAAATTCGGCGGCAAATCCAATTTATAAGCAACGGCACCAATCCTCTCCACAATATCAAAGGGTCCAATGTATTTCGGGCTCAATTTACCCTTAACACCAAACCGTTTAACACCCTTCATAGGAGACACCTTCAAGAATACTTTATCACCCACCTCATACTCTAAAGGCCTTCCTCGGATATCGGCATAAGACTTTTGACGGTCTTGAGCGGCTTTCATTCTATCACGTATGACCTTCACATTATCAATGGTTTCAACAAGAACATCGGGGCCTAAATCACGATTGTCACTCAATTGATTCCAACAGATAGGACTCCGACATTTCCTTCCATAAAGAGCTTCACATGGAGCCATCTTAATAGATGCATGATAGCTATTGTTGTAAGAAAACTCCACCAACGGTAAGCTCTTTTCCCAACTAGACTGAAAGTCAAGAGCACAAGCCCTGAGCAAGTCTTCTAAAGTCTGAATAGTCCTCTCAGTCTGACCATCCGTAGCGGCATGAAAAGCAGTACTCATCAACAACTTACTACCCATGGCCTCTTGCAAAGCCTTCCAAAATCGCGAACAGAATCTCGGATCTCGGTCGGATATAATCTCCATAGGAACACCATGATATCTAACAATTTCATCAACATAGGCTTTTGCTAAACGATCCAGATTCCAAGTCTCTTTGATCGGAATAAATCTAGCACACTTGGTCAATCGATCAACCACAACCCAAACGGCATCTTTACCTCCAACGGTTCTCGGCAAAGCCATAACAAAATCCATAGAAATAGATTCCCACTTCCATAGTGGAATATCCAAAGGTTGTAGCAATCCACCGGGTCTCTTGTGTTCAATCTTCACTTGTTGGCAAGTCAAACATCTTCCAACATATGAGACAACATCACCCTTCAAGTTCGGCCACCAAAACTGCAGCTTCAAATCTTTGTACATCTTATCACCACCGGGGTGAATAGAATAAGGGGAAAGATGAGCTTCATCAAAAACTCGCTTCCTCAAATCAAGAGCATTAGGAACAAATAAACGACCATGGAAACGAAGAACACCTTCATTATCAAACTTGAAGTCTTTACCTTTACCTTCAAGAATTTTGGCTTGGATAGACTTGTAGGTAAGATCATCAACTTGGCTTTCACGGATCTCACGGAGAAACACAGGCTCGGCAATCATAGCACCAACATGAACAAAACCACGATCTACAAACTCCAAACTCAATCTTCGAAACTCGGCACACAGATCGACAGGTAAAACATGCAAAGCATTCAAAGCATGTGAAGCTTTCCTACTAAGAGCATCAGCAACAACATTAGCCTTCCCTTCATGATACAATAACTCAAAATCATAATCGTTCACCAATTCCAACCATCTTCTTTGCCTCATATTCAACTCTTTTTGAGTAAATATGTACTTCAAACTCTTGTGCTCGGTGAAGATACGACAATGAACTCCAATTAAATAATGCCTCCATACTTTCAAAGCATGAACAACAGCGGCCAATTCTAGATCATGAGTAGGATAGTTCACTTCATGAACTCTCAATTGCCTAGAAGCATAAGCCACCACCTTCCTATTTTGCATAAGAGCACAACCTAATCCCAACTTAGAAGCATCACAATAGACATCAAAGTCTACTCCATCTTCAGGCAAAGTCAACACCGGAGCGGTAGTTAACCTCGTCTTTAATTCTTGAAATGCATTTTCACAAGCTTCATTCCATAGGAATTTGGTTTCTTTCCTCAACAACTGGGTCATAGGTCTAGCAAGCTTAGAGAAATCCTTGACAAACCTTCGGTAATAACCAGCTAACCCAAGGAAACTTCGAATCTCTCTAATATCAGTCGGACTCTTCCAATCAACAACGGCCTCAATTTTAGAAGGATCTACCATCACACCTTCTCTTGAAATCACATGCCCAAGGAAGGACACTTTAGGTAACCAAAATTCACATTTAGAGAACTTAGCATACCACTTCTGACGACGTAGAACACCCAAAATAATCCTCAAATGAATAGCTTGCTCATCTTCGGACTTGGAGAAAATAAGAATATCATCAAGGAATACCACCACACACTTGTCAAGATATTCACTAAAAGTGCGGTTCATTTGATCCATAAAGATAGCAGGAGCATTCGTCAATCCAAATGGCATTACTTTAAATTCATAATGGCCATACCTCGTACTGAAAGCGGTCTTTGGGATATCAACATCTCTAACCGGAATTTGATGATAACCGGATCTCAAATCAATCTTGGAAAATGTAGAAGCACCCTTTAATTGATCAAACAAATCTTCAATTCTTGGTAAAGGATACCTATTCTTGATTGTAATCCGATTCAATTCACGATAATCGATACACAACCTCATAGACCCATCCTTCTTCTTCACAGAAAGCACAGGAGCACCCCAAGGAGAGGCACTTGGTCGAATAAAGCCCTTTTCAATCATATCATCCAACTGCTTCCTTAATTCTTTCAATTCAGACGGAGCCATACGATAAGGAGCTTTGGCAATTGGACCAGAACCAGGAACAAGATCAATAGAGAATTCAACATCACGCTCGGGAGGAATCCCGGGCAAATCTTCGGGGAATACATCAATGAATTCTCGAACAATAGGCACATCTTCAATACTTGGAAAAGAGGTATTTGAAGAAGTCACAACACACAAGAATGCTTGGTGACCTTTTCTAACCATACTTACCAACTTCAAAGCGGAAATTAAAGACACACCTTTACGGGGATGAGATCCTATGGTTATTACAACGTCTCAAACGACTCTTTAAGGAAAAATTTTTGATCACGACACTCGAACTAGATGATACATAGCTAACAAAATCATACCTAAAATAATATCAAACTCTCATAGAGAAAAATTAAGGGAGATTCGCGGGAAAGATAGAAACCCGAAAATAGATATAGGTACAATTTGCGATTACAAGAGTTGAACAAGAGATAATATCTCCGGAAGGTAAGGATATGGGGAGATCCTACTAGATGTCGGCTGATTGAAATTCAATTTTTTAGCAAGGTTGATGACACAAAAGACATTGAAGCACCGGTATCAAATAAAATAAGACACGGTTGCTCTAAGATTGAGAACATACCCGTAATGATCTCGGGATGAGCGTCGTCTTCGGCACGGCTCATGACAAAGATTGAACCCTTAGGCTTAGGAGGAGGAGGCAAATTCGATCGGGGCAATCCTCGTAACGATGACCACCCTTCTTACAAAAGAAGCAAATGTAGGGTCGGTTGGAACATGGCACACCAGGATGGTATGGTTGTCTACACCGATTACATTGACGACCTTGAGCTTGAGGAGCATAAGGTCTATGGGCCACATTGGAAGTAGCTCTAGGAATAAAAGGAGAAGGATTTCTTGCATAGGCATTGGAAGGAGGATTAAACCTCTTCTTGTTAGCATAGGAATTTGAAGAAGACGGAATAAACGGCCTCTTCCCAAAAGCATTCGGCCGAGGAGCATAGGAAGGAGAGGGATTATTCATTTGAGCTTCCTCTCTAATAGCCTTCATTGAATTTTCAGCCCACAAGGCATCATCATAAAGGTCTCCAAAGGATGCGGTACCCCTTCTCACTTTACTTTGAAGTACGGCATTCAACTTGTTACGATAATAGAATGCACGGTCTTCATCATCACGAATAAGCCTTGGCGCGAAATGAGCGAGCTTATTAAACTCCGTCGTAAAATCTTGAGCCGATAGGTTGCCTTGCTTAAAATCTATGAACTCCTTGAGCCTTTGTTGTTTAAGCTCTTTGGGATAAAACCTACCCTCCACAAGAGCCTTAAAGCAAGCCCAGTTGAAGTCCTCTTCAAGAGTTGCGGTGGCACTTGTGATAGCCCACCAGTTGTCGGCCTCCCGCACTAGAAAGTGCTTTGCAATCCTCACTTTATCCTCTTCCCGGACTTGGTAAAGATCAAACTGCTTTTCCATCTCACAGAACCAGTCGGATAGCTCCGTAGGATCAGGCTCTCCACCATAAGGCACGATTTTACTCCTTGCAATTTGACCCGCCACCCATGCATAACCACCTTGTTGGTTGTCCTCCCTTCTAGGGGGAACTTGGTTGGCATTAGCTAGAGCGGCATCTTGCTGATTCTTCAGCACTTGAGCAAGAGCCTCCATCATAATATTCTCAGCTAAACGCGGTCTAACCATCTTCATAAGAGACAAAAACAAATTAAGTTACTCCTATCAATTAGCATAAACAAATAGACTACCAAGTAAAGTCCTTAACTGCTACCCAATCTCTCATTTATTATTTTAAGGTCAAGTAGTTTAAGTTTAAGTTTAAGTTAGGGTTCACGTGGTGCGTTAGGGAGCGATCAAAGATCTGATACCAACGTGACACCCTCGCGAATGCGGAAGGAAAGAAATTAGCCTAAAAACATACAAGAATGTGAAAAGATATGCGGAAAACGGTTATTTAAAAACTTTTTTTTAAAAACATTGCAGGATTATTATAACACGAGGTTTTGTTCAACATGTTACAACTCTTAAAAGACGGAATTATACAAACAAAGAGCGATGCCTCTTAAAATGTTAGCAAAGAACAAGTGTTTAACCAAAACTAGCTACTATCGTCTAGAGGTGAACTTCCAGGGACAACGACCGCTAGCTCACACCCGAACCCCAAAATATCATATCCAAAACGTCATCCATAGCAAGCAACCTGTTCATCCATGAAAAACATGAATGCCACAGTCAGTGGGGAGTAACTCCGGATTCTCCCAGCCATATTACATCAAACGTACATATAAGGTAATACGAAAGTAAAGCATGCATATATAGATATATACATGTGAGTTGCGACAAGAATAAATAGGCAATACGAGATAAAATGATAAGATTATGTGGAAATCAAATCCGTAACCATCATGTTATTCCAAGACTCGGGAAAGACACTCTTAGGCAATCGAATACGCTCACTAGGGATTGCATCTCACCGTTAGCGATAGAGCGGTATAAGATTGATAGATGAGACTCGACAGACAAACCAGTCCAAGTCCATGCGATTTGATTACACAAATCAAAACATATTATCATCCATCACGAACCAAGACAAGGACGGGTCCAATATGAAATGACCATGAACAATATCATGAAATCACGCATTCAAAGACGACACAAGACGACAACTCTCACGGTAAATGAAACGCACTAGCATCGTGTACATGGCAAGTATGATTAAAAGGCATCCACGGGATAAAACATTTCCCTGAAAGCATACACGATAAAACATTTCGCGTATGTAGACTAATTTCCTCCTGGTAGCACGACGAAAATAAATATCCGGTCCTAGTCTAAACCTGGCCAGGATCTCGGAATAAACGTGTTCCGATTCGACATGCGATAAAACGTTTCGCATCCAAGACTCGGGCTTATAATAATAACTGCCGAGTACCCCAAATTCGGTAGATCAATTCACGAAAGAGGCGGAAAAGAGCTCAAGCCTCATAACATGCGGTACGCTACATGCAAATAACACCACCTCGCAAGTACACAACATTTGACGGCCGGGTCGAACAACGCATAGCGTTAAACTCCCAACAACGTCGTCGTATGCCCACTAACACATGCATTTAAGCAGTAGGATACCTCTCCGTTCCGACATTCCAGCCTTACGAACGGGAAGGTAGCCAAGGGAATGAGAATACAAAGCACAAGACAAAATAGTGCTCAAACCGACTCATTTGTAAAAACCGACTCAAAGTGGGAACATCTCGAAAACCGTCACGAAACATGTGATACAAGCGAATAAGATATCATATATCCAAAACATGAATATCATAAGACATTACGTAAAATTTTATGATAAACCGATCATGCGAACTATTATAAATTACGAGTTTTAGAAAATAAAGGAAATGCATACAGCCGTGTTCCAGGCCGGGCAGAAGACCGGCGGCCGGTAGGCCGGCTCAGAACACAGGGCAAAAATCCAAAAAATTACAAAAACAGAGAAATGTAGTCTAGGCCGGTCAGTAGACCGGCGGCCGGTGGGCCGGCACAGAATACAACACCAAAAATCCTAACATCACTACGGATGTGTTCTAGGCCGGTCAAGAGGGAGGCGGCCGGTACCCCGGCTCAGAGCACAACACAAAAATCACAAGTTTGGAAACTATCAAAACAAGGGTCAACTTCAAATGGTCATAACTAGAGTTCTAGATATGGGAATGCAGAAATTCCAAGTCGAGGTGATAGCTTATCCTCTTACGGTTCCAACGAGTGGTCACAAGCTCAAAACAAGCAAGTAACGAAGAAGTTATGATCATTCTACGAAAAAGGGGCGGTGCAGGAAATTCCCAGCCGGGCACTAGACCGGCTGCCGGTCCTTCGGCCAGGAACCCCATTCTACCCGAGAACAACCAACACCATTCCTGTCATTTTCAATTCTCCTAATTCACTTCTAATAATTATCAACAATCAATATTCATCATCAACAATCATCAAATAACAACAATCATAAATCATAACATGAGTCCTAAGCTTCTAATCGTATTCTAAATACGATTTCTAACATATAAAGCATGCAAAACACGTAAATGATACCGAGTAACCCTTCACCGTTACCTTTACGCGTCTTTAAACGGTTACTAAGCTTTCCTAGTAGTCTCCACCTACAATTAGGCAATATAAGATGAATAAAATTCATCTTGAGAAAGACGGATAATTTAAAAAACGAGAAAGACGATGATTTTAATATCAATACGGATAGAGGAAGGTAAGAGGGGAAGAATAAGACGAACTTACGTGAATTCCGTCAAAGAACGAAGGAGATACGGTGATTCAAAGATCGAAATCAAAGAGGGAAAGCTTTTGATTTGGGTTTCTTAGTGAAGAAGAAAAGAAGATTTGAGTTGTGAGAAATGAATTAGGTTTAGGTGAGTATGAGGGAGTATATATAGGAGAAAGTCAACGAAAGTCAAAGACGGCTTAAAAGTCAAGAAAATTCAAAGACGACTTAAAATTCAAGAAAAGTCAAAGACGACTTAAAATTTAAGAAAAGTCAAAAACGACTTAAAATTCAAGAAAAGTCAAAGACGACTTAAAATTCAAGAAAAGTCAAAGATGACTCAAAAGTCAAGAAAAGTCAAACTCGCCTTAAGACGGAATTTTCATGGAATCTCGCAGAAATTCCAAATACGAACTCGGAAATTCTAAATTCGACTCGGAACATAAAATTATAAATTAAAACTTAAATTTGCTGAAAAGATTTCGTAAAATATTTCTACTAGAAAAATAGGGTACATTTCCGGGTGTTACAATCACCCTTCCTTTTAAAAAGTTTCGTCCTCGAAACTTGAGAATAGAAAATAAAAGTATCAAGGACAAGAATCGGTTTTCAAAATTAATACGAAAACTTTTATAAGGGAAAAATATTTATGAAACGAAGTTCATCTAGAAAACGGTTTAAAGAAGAATTTTCATAAGTGTGAAACTTTACTTACGGATCTCAAGAATGCTCGTCGCGAACGAGAACTCTAATTATCCAAACCAAATTAAAGTCGAAATAGTGAAATCGAAGTTCAAAACAAACGTTAGTAAGTGCAGGACTAGTCACCAGACGTCTCCAATAACAAGTCCAAACATCCAACCAAACGCAAAATCCAAATATAAAAGCAAAAGAAATCCATTTTCTCCAAAAAGAGGGTACACAAACCATTTTTAAACTTCTTTGAAACGTTAAATTAGAAATATAATATGGAAATTTGAAAGTTTTATCAAAGATATAATCAAATAACAAGACATTACACGTACATAGAGCGACTCGAACTTAAAGTTCACAAATCACGATAACAAAATATATATAAAACACGCACAAACGAAACAAATCGAACTCTTAGGGATAAAAAGATGACAATAAAATCGGCAGGAAGATCTACAAGAATTCGATAGTTCTAACTCTATTGATAAACTAGATCCTCAAGAGAAGGCAATTTACCCAATTTGCAACTCATCATTTTCAATCATCAGAATTCCTACAAAAATATTCCATAATCACGAAACTTCGAGTAACAACTCCCAATTATTCGAATCCAATTAGAATCTTGTAAGGTCCATTGGCATGGTAGATTCCACAACTAACAACCCACGTGAAAATTTCATTACGTACTCTAATCTTTTAGCTCCGTCAAAACTCTTATTAGAAACCACCAACAAAATATTTATATCTAGGGAAACATGATTGCTAACAACCACCAGGTAAAAGAGACTTACCATGAAATCCTTTGATCCAATTTATTCCAAAATTCATTATCCTAAATCATTAACAACGAACCTTCTCCTCTTCAAAAGTCGAATCACTAAACCTCAAAAGAGATTAGTCTCACAAACTCATTTCACTTAACTTTTGCCATTCATAGAGCAATGCGACCGTAAATCAATTTATTTAGCTCTTTCAAACTCCCAATACCACGGTTTTCGCTTATGACAATATTCCTCAAGTTGTGTCATCCAATCCAAATTCCACAAAGTATTTATTCCCGTTAGGGTCCAACACATAAGGACGATAAATTCTTAAGTAATCTTTAAAGCAACCACTATAATCCTTAACAACAACAATTATCATTACGATCTATTCGATCCTCAAGGTGATATTACAATATCAAGATTGAAAGTCTAAAATCACCAAGAGAGGTTCAACCTACTTATCCTCAATTCCTTATAGTCAATTAAACATGAATCTAGCTCAATAGGACAGTTAGGTACCATATTCGAAACTTCTTCAAAACACACCTACTAACCCTTACGTTAGCTAATAAGAAAACTACCTCTCAAGAGAGTAGGGAAAAGAGAACATGATACAAGGAACATTAGGAGGCAACATCAAAAGACTATGATAAGAAGGAATTAAAAGACGAAGGCGAAAAAGGAAAATGAGGTTGAGGAAGAGACAAAGCAGATAGTAGAGTTATGAAGATATTTGAGTAAGAAAGAAAGTACGAGCTTGTAATTTCTTAAAGATCAATCTTGACAAAAAACATTCAAGAATGGAAATGAAAAGGAATGATGGCACGAGTAAAGGTTTAAGGTTTAATCCACAAAGTTTCTTCTTTCAGACTTAGGGTGATAGCAAAGCAAATCATCTCAATAACAAAGGTCTCTTACAAGGGACCATCGTACCACAATCATCAAAGTAAGGTATACCTAGATTTGATAAATCGACTACACCTCAATTCGTCCATCCGTTCACAGAACACGGATTCCAAATTGCGGAATTGCAACACAAGCATAGTAACATTCCTTTAGCTCAAATATTCAATACAACCCCAAAGGTTTCAAAAACCAAAAGACTAACAAGGAATTCTTCATACAAATCTCTTTTCAACTCCTATGGCCAACAAGGTAAAACACCATACAAAACGTCATCATCAACATCCTAAGGCATCACCGACATAGCTCATCTAATCAGATTCCACTGATGCCATAATCCTTAAGTAAAATGGTTTAGTCTATCATAACGACTTACTACCTCAACCAAGTCTCCGATATATGATATAAGATCAAAATTCTAAATCCAAGAATTATAGTCAAGTACTTTTCCACCAAGTGTATACTCACAAACACACAATAGGAAACCATGCACAAGAAGTCGCTTAACCTCAAAAGTAATTCTCACCTCAAGATATCATTCAAAACTTCTTATTTACACCAATTAGACAGATCATAAGCATGGTCTTCAAAACAATACTAAACTTCTAAGTCCAAAAGACTAAATTACTAATGAGTTAAGAAGTCATAGCCAACTCATTCAACCTTACACCATCGAATATCATGAACTATTTACACACAAGTCATGACAAGCATCAAGCAATAAAATCATCAAACTTATCTTACTACCTTTCCTTAAGGATACCAACTCTCACCACTATAGGGTGAAATTAGATCTATACCATTTTCCTCAAATCACAAATTCATTTTAACATACACCAATATTCCACAAAGGCTAAAATTCTTCCGACCAAGTATAATATAACACAAACAAATGGGTATGACATCCATAAAAATGTTACAAGAGGAGGTAAGGATACCAATAGTAAGATGGAAGAACTATCAAGAGTAATTTCCAAGAGACAACAAGATGGAAGAGAAAGAAGCACCAGATAGAAGGAAGAGAGCATAAGACAATAAGGACGAGAGAATTCCTAGATGAGGAAGAAATACACTTCAATTAGGCTTGTAAATCTTCAAATCCTTGGTAGAGTATACTTCTTCTAGGTAATACAATGATCCACCTTAAGACGGTAGATACAAACAAACAAAACACCACTCAACACAATCAACAAACGAGTTAGAACCTAACAAACATCAAGCACACCAAAGACTACCAACTTAGGTCCTTAAGTCTACCCATCTCTCATTTATTATTTCAAGGTCAAGTAAATTAAGTTTAGGGTTCACGTGTGTGCGTCGGGAGCGATAAAGCTCTGATACCAACTGTGACAACCCTCGCGAATGCGGAAAGATAAAACATACAAGCATGTGAATTATATAGCGGAAATGGTAGTTTTAAAAACTTTTATACATGCAAGTTAAATAAAACGAGGAGTGTCAAAATATTACAACTAAGTGCGGAAAATAACAAAGAGACGGAGTCTCTCAAAATGTTAACAAAGAACAAGTGTTTAGCAAATAAGCTAAAATCGTCTAGAGGTTAATCTTCCAGGGACAACGCCCGCTAGCTCACACCCGAACCCCAAAATATCATATCCAAAAAGTTAATCCATGCAAGCAACCTGTTCATTCATGAAAAACATGAACGCCACAGTCAGTGGGGAGTAACTCCGGGTTCTCCCAGCCATATCACCTTTAACGTACATATAAGGAAATACAAAAGTAAAATCATGCATATATAGATATACATGTGAGATACAATAAGAATAGATAGGCAATTCTATAGAAAATGATAAGATCATGTGGAAATCCAATCCGTAACCATCATGTTATTCAAAGACTCGGGAAAGACACTCTTAGGCAATCGAATACGCTCACTAGGGCTTGCATCTCACCGTTAGCGGTATAAGATTGATAAGATTGAGACTCGACAGACAAACCAAGTCAAGTCATGCGATGATAACTAATATCCACCTATTACCATCCATCCGAACCAAGACCTTGACGGTGTCAAGTCATGCAAGGCATGAATACAATCAGAAATCACACATCAAAGACAACGACACAAGCCGACAATCTCACGGTAAATGAAACGCACTAGCATCGTGTACATGGCAAGTATGATTAAAAGGAATCCCACGGAAAGCATTTCCCTGTAAACGCATACACGATAACATTCGATATGTTCACTAAGTTCCTCCGGTTTGTTAGTAGGGACGACGATAAAATACGGTCCTAGTCTAAATCTGGCCAGACTCTCGGAATAACGTGTTCCGATTAGCATAGCGATAAAACATTAGCATCCAAGAACGGACAATCATAGACGCCGAGAGATACCCCAAATCGGTCGGACATGCACGGAAAAAGACGGCGGGGAAAAGAGCTCTAGCCACATAACAAGCGGTACGATTACATGCAAATAACAACCACCTCGCAAGTACACAACATTTGACGGCCGGGTCGATCAACGCATAGCGTTCAACTCCCAACAACGTCGTCATATGACCACTACACATGCAATTAAGCAGTAGGATACCTCTCCGTTCCGACATTCCAGCCTTACGAACGGGAAGGTAGCCAAGGGAATGAGAATACCAAGCACAAGACAAAATAGTGCTCAAACCGACTCATTTGTAAAAACCGACTCAAAGTGGGAACATCTCGAAAACCGTCACGAAACATGTGATACAAGCGAATAAGATATCATATATCCAAAACATGAATATTATAAGACATTACGTAAAATTTTATGATAAACCGAGCATGCGAACTATTATAAATTACGAGTTTTAGAAAATAAAGGAAATGCATACAGCCGTGTTCCAGGCCGGGCAACAGACCGGCGGCCGGTAGGCCGGCTCAGAACACAGGGCAAAAATCCAAAAATCACAAAAACAGAGAAATGTAGTCTAGGCCGGTCAGTAGACCGGCGGCCGGTGGGCCGGCACAGAATACAACACCAAAATCCTAACATCACTACAGATGTGTTCTTGGCCGGTCAAGAGGGAGGCGGCCGGTACCCCGGCTCAGAGCACAACACTAACAACACAAATATCACAAGTTTGGAAACTATCAAAACAAGGGTCAACTTCAAATGGTCATAACTAGAGTTCTACATATGGGAATGCAGAAATTCCAAGTCGAGGTGATAGCTTATCCTCTTACGGTTCCAACGAGTGGTCACAAGCTCAAAACAAGCAAGTAACGAAGAAGTTATGATCATGCTACGAAAAAGGGTCGGTGCAGGAAATTCCCAGCCGGGCACTAGACCGGCTGCCGGTCCTTCGGCCAAGAACCCCATTCTACCCGAGAACAACCAACACCATTCCTATCATTTTCAATTCTCCTAATTCACTTCTAATAATTACCAATAATCAATATTCATCATCAACAATCATCAACTAACAACAATCATAAATCATAACATGATTCCTAAGCTTCTAATCATATTCCAAATACGATTTCTAACATATAAAGCATGCAAAACACGTACATGATACCGAGTAACCCTTCACCGTTACCTTTACGCGTCTTTAATCGATTACTAAACCTTCCTAGTAGTCTCCACCTACAAATAGGTAATAAAAAGATGAATAAAATTCATCTTGAGAAAGACGGATAATTTAAAAAGCGAGAAAGACGGGAATTTTATTACCAATACGGATAGAGGAAGCTAAGAGGGGAAGAATAAGACGAACTTACGTGAATTCCGTCAAAGAACGAAGGAGATACGGTGATTCAAAGATCGAAATCAAAGAGGGAAAGCTTTTGATTTGGGTTTCTTAGTGAAGAAGAAAAGAAGATTTGAGTTGTGAGAAATGAATTAGGTTTAGGTGAGTATGAGGGAGGATATATAGGAGAAAGTCAACGAAAGTCAAAGACGGCTTAAAAGTCAAGAAAATTCAAAGACGACTTAAAATTCGAGAAAAGTCAAAGACGACTTAAAAATTCAAGAAAAGTCAAAGACGACTTAAAATTCAAGAAAAGTCAAACTCGACTCAAAAGTCAAGAAAAGTCAAACTCGACTCAAAAGTCAAGAAAAGTCAAACTCGCCTTAAGACGAGATTTTCATGGAATCTCACAGAAATTCCAAATACGAACTCGGAAATTCTAAATTCGACTCGAAACATAAAAAGCTAACTTAAAACTTAAATTCGCCGAAAAGATTTCGTAAAATATTTCTACTAGAAAAATAGGGTACATTTCCGGGTGTTACAATTAAGGTCCATCTTGCTAGACGTCCGTTGAGGACGGGTTTCTCGAAGAGGTATTTGATGGGGTTCATTTTAAAGTTATTCTTGACCGAGTAGCTAAGCATGTAATGACATAGCTTCTTTGTTGCCCACACAAGAGCAAGACATGTCTTATCGAGAGGTGTGTATTTTCACTCATATTCTAAGAACTTCTTACTAAGGTTGTAAATGGCTCTTTCTTCTTTCCCAATAGTTTGTGCAAGCATAGCCCCCATGGCTATTTCTGTGACCGTGAGATATAAACCAAGAGGTTCATCTCGTTGGGGAGACATCAACAATGGTAGTTTGGCTAGTATCTCTTTGATTCTGTCGAATGCCTTTTGGCAATCATCATCTCACATGGTATGATCTGTTTTCTTTAGCCTTTTGAAAATTGGTTCACAAATCATAGTGAGTTTCAATATGAACCGGCTCGTATACTGTACCTTGCCCAAGAAACCTCTAACTTCCTACTCCGTTTGAGGTTGTGGCATTTCGATTAAAGCTTTGATCTTGGTCGGATCAATAATTTTTATTCCTCTCTGACTGGCAACATGTCCTAGGAGTTTGCCTGAAGTTACTCCGAGTGCACATTTCTGCGGATTGAGTCTCATGTTGTATTTGTGCAATCTGAGAAAGAACTTGCGAAGATTTTCGATGTGTCCTTTCATCTCTTTGGGTTTGACAATCATATCATCTACGTATACCTCCACTTCTTTATGCACCATGTCATGCAATAACGTAGCTGCAGTACGTTGGTATGTAGCACCAATATTAGTTAGCCCAAATGGCATGGCCGTGTAGCCATATGTGCCCCATGGAATGACGAAAACCGTTGTATGCATGTCTTCTTCGGCCATTTTGATCTAATTATACCCGGCATACGCATCCATGAAGGATTACAATGCGTAATCTGTTGTATTATCTACCAATATGTCGATATACGGTAGAGGAACATTAATTAGTCCAAATGGCATGGCCGTGTAGCAGTATGTGCCCCATGGAATCACGAAAGCCGTTTTATGCATGTCTTCTTCGCCCATTTTGATCTAATTATACCCGACATACCCATCCATGAAGGATAACAATGCGTGATCTGTTGTATTATCTACCAATATGTTGATATACGGTAGAGGGAAGTTATCTTTGGGACTTGCTTTATTTAAGTCTCTGAAATCAACACAAACCCGGATTCGTCCATCCTTTTTGGGTACGGGGACTAAGTTAGCCACCCAATCAGAATACTCGAAAACTTTAATGAATCCGGCTGTGAATTGCTTATCGACCTCTTCCTTGCTCTTAAGAGCTCTTTCAGTCCTCATCCGACGGAACTTTTGTTTTACGCGTTTGAAGTCTGGCTTGATCGGAATTCGGTACTCTGCGATATCCCTGTCGATCCCTGGCATGTCTTTTTAAGACCAAGCAAAAACGTCTTTGAACTCGTGTAGGAGGTCTATGAAACTTTCCCTCTCAGTCGGATTTAGGGGTTGTCCCTATTTTAAGTTCTCGGGGTTCTAGTTCAGTTCGTACGTTGATAGGTTTGGTGTTTTCTATGACTGGTGCCCTTTTCCCCTCTTGTAGTATTTCTTTGATTACATAGGGAGGTAATTCGATCAAGTCTGGGTCAGGATTATCCTCATTGTCGTCATAAACAGAATTGCATTCAGAAAAACATAAGGAGTAAGCAAAATCTGATTTATTCATATTAAATTTTGAAAATAACTGAAACAAGGAGGCCATCTGTTTAGTAGTCAGAGGCGATAAAGGAATAGCTGTTGGGACATTCCCCAAACTGCTGTTATTATTAGATGCTAAGCTAGGAACAACAAAAGGATGGGGGTGACAGCAGGAAGAGACTCTTTAGGAACTTCACTAGACTCTGACTCGGACTCCAACTCCAACTTTGACTCGAATTCGTTGTCTTCTGGTTCTGCTTTGAACATCTCTCCTTCCCTAATAGTGACTTTAAAGAGCTTCCCTTGGTTGTTGGTCCATTTGATCGACTTTCTCAATCCTTTCGCCTGGTTTGAGCCAGCATTGTTTATCAATTCTGTAGGGATGAAATGTGATATAAAACGCGGAAGCAATTAACGATTGTGTCTCGAAGTTCTGAACAAACGAGTACCAACAACAATAACAACGGTATTTAACAAATAATAGGATTGTTTGAGTGTTGTTTACGACGAACTAGCAGCAGCAATAGTCAACAATTCGTAACGATGAACAGTAACACGATGAACATTAACAACGGTGAACAGTACGATGAACAGTAAATAACAAAAATAAAAGAGCGATATTTAGCTTCGAGATTCGACCTGAATTCGCAGCTAATAACGAAGGAGTTTGCAGCACAAACTACGATCGCAAATGACTTGAAGTTCGTTCTCAAATCACAGGAATTGGTGATCAAACTGATAGGGTTTTCTTTGTTTATATTGATGGTTGAATGAATTAAAATGTAGCAGCATACAAGCCTTATATAGGCAGCTCTAGGGTTAACTAATTGATCTTCTAAAAGATCTTATTCTTGCACAATAAGATAACTTAATTCTAGGAAAGAAATAACAGAATATAAGCTAACAAAATATCAAATGCAAAAAAAAAGGAAATTACGGAAATAGCACTGCCAAGCTCAAGGGTTATTAATGATTAAGACCCCGACTCCTTGGACTTGGTTATGCGTGCCAACATAGCCCAACACACAAGCATCATGAGCAGCCTCTTCTTGTACGTTGCTTGGCCCAATCGTGACCTCTTCCACAATGTTATCCTCAAACGCATCATCCCCTCCTTCTTGAAAGGGAATTTACCTCAATTCGGACAGCCCTTCATCATCGACGTAAGGCGAGAGATCCCCGACATTAAATGTGGCATGAACGCCATAGCCACCAGGAAGTTCGAGCTTATATGCATTATCGTTCACCTTTCCAACTATCGTGTAAGGACCCTCGACTCGAGGCATGAGCTTGTTCTTGCGTTTTCTCGGAAATCGTTCTTTCCTTAAGTGAAGCCAAACTAGATCACTAGGTTCGAATCGCCTTGCCTTTTGATTCTTGTTCGATCCTTTCTTATAAGCCTCATTTACCATATCAATTCGCTTTTTCACTTGCTCATGTAACTTCAGCATCGATTTCAGTTTGGATTCGGCATCCTTGTGCACCAACTCATCACTAGGAAGTGGAATCAAATCGATGGGCATGTATGGATTAACGCCATAGACAACTTCAAAAGGAGAGTGCTTCGTTGCTATGGTTGGAGTTCGATTGTATGCAAACTCGGCATGAGCCAACTTCACATCCCAATCCTTTTGTGTCTTACTTACCAGCCCTCGCAGAATAGTGCCAAGAGTATGATTAGTGACCTCGATTTGCCCGTCAGTTTGGGGGTGATGAGAGGTACTAAACAACAACTTCGTACCCAACTTCCTCCACAAAGTGTTCCAAAAGTAGCTTAGAAATTTTGAATCTCGATCGGACACAATCGTTCTTGGAACCCCATGTAACCGCACTATCTCTCGAAAATACAAGTCAGCCACATTCGCAACATCGTCGGTCTTGTGACATGGTATGAATTGTGCCATTTTGGAGAAACGATCAACCATCACCATTATAGCATCCTAACCCCGCTGTGTTCTTGGCAAAGCAACGATAAAATCCATTGAAACATCCTCCCATGGCCGATTAGGAACGGGTAATGGTTGATACAAACCTGGTTTGAATTTGCTCTTTGCGAGATGACAAGTCGTGCACTTGTTTAGCAGATTTTGAATATCTCCCAACATCTTTGGCCAATAAAAGTGTTCGTGGAAGATTTCAAGAGTCTTTTGTGTGCCAAGGTGACCAGCTATCCCCCCACCATGTGCTTCTCGAACTAACAATTCCCGAACTGGATGTTTAGGAACACACAAGCGATTATTTCGGAAAAGGAAACCGTCTTGCAACATGTACTCTTTGAACGGACCAGCATCACATTGTTTGAAAATCTCACCGAAATCAGCATCTCTCATGTAGTAATCCTTTAACATCTCAAAACCAAGTAGCCTTACTCCAAGAGTTGTAAGCAAAGCATACCTGCGAGATAACGCATCAGCCACGATATTGCTTTTGCCCTCCTTATATTTGGATGAGAAATGAAATGATTGAAGGAACTCGACCCATTTGGCATGTCGTGGATTAAGTTTCTGCTGCCAGTTAATATACTTCAAGGATTCATGATCGGAATGTAAAATAAAATGATTCGGCCTCAAGTAGTGACTCCAATGATCTAAGGCTCAGACAATAGCATAGAATTCCTTGTCGTATGTCGAATAATTGCAGCGAGCTCCACCCAACTTCTCGGAGAAATAAGCTATGAGATGCTTCTCTTGGACTAGAACAGCCCCTATTCCAACACCACTAGCATCGCACTCAACTTTAAATGGCTTTGTGAAATCAGGTAGTGCAAGGATCGGTGCTTCGCATAACTTTTGTTTGATCAATTCGAAAGCTCGTTGGGCTGCTGTACCCCAAATGAATGACCCCTTCTTCAAAAACTCGGTAATAGGACTCACAATTGTGCTAAAATATCGAATAAAATGACGATAAAATGAAGCTAACCCATGAAATGATCGTACCTCTGTCACGGTTGTAGGTACTGGCCAGGAGCGAATAGCTTCTACCTTAGTTTTATCCACGAACACCCCATGCTTAGAAACGACATAACCAAGAAACATCACCTCATCAACAAGAAATGAACACTTCTCGGTCTTACCATAGAGCTTTTGAGCCCTCAATGCTTCAAAGACAGCCTTTAGATGGTGCAGATGCTCATCTATGCTTCTACTGTACACAAGTATATCATCCAAATAAACAACAACGAATTTGCCAAGGAAAGGCTTGAGTACCTCGTTCATTAGTCTCATGAAAGTGCTTGGGGCATTCGTTAGCCCGAAGGGCATTACCAACCACTCATACAGACCGTGTTTGGTCTTGAATGCGGTCTTCCACTCGTCTCCCTCCTTCATTCGAATCTGATGGTACCGACTTCGCAAATCAATTTTCGAAAACACCACCGAACCATGTAACTCATCCAACATATCATCAAGTCTCGGAATGGGAAATCGATACTTGATAGTTATGTTGTTGACATCCCTACTATCAATGCACATACGCCATGACCCATCTTTCTTTGGAACTAATAAGACCGGAACAGCACACGGACTTAGGCTCTCACGTACATACCCTCGTTCCATCAACTCTTCGATTTGGCGCTGCATCTCTTTGGTTTCGTCGGGGTTACTACGATAAGCTGCCTTATTAGGCAATTGAGCACCTGGTATTAAGTCGATTTGATGCTCGATTCCTTTAATATGTGGTAAACCACTAGGCAAATCATCGGGGAATACATCTGCAAATTCGAGGAGTAAATCATTAATACCACGATGCTCGCTTATTTGTGGTTAGGGCTGATTTATGGCTAAGAGCGCATAA
>JAIUZE010047743.1:0-16032 GCA_022085475.1 Heliosperma pusillum | reverse complement strand
CTTAGGGGGTCGCCTAGTAGAGTTTCTCGTGTACGGTTATGTCATGAGACGGGGAATGGAATAGCTGTTGTCGCTAGGTCTGATCAGTATAGGACTAGGATGTTTTCCTACCTTGTGGTATAGCCTCGAGTTACAGAAGTCGACTATTGACTGTGCTAAGAACTTATGCCTGTTTCTAGACGTATTGGTCTTTCATGTTTGATGATTCTATGAATCTTAGAAGGTGAGATGCAAGCCGGCTAAGGTTGATAGAGTTTGGATTACCGGGTGTTAACTGATTCACATGATAGCTTGCATGAGTAGCTTAGCCTTCATATGATAGGTTATATGTTAGTTATTTGTTTCATAACATGATAAGCATATCATATATGTTAAAGTTTTGTATTTTCCATATACATCTCTTTTATGTTATTCATGTTTTATTAAACTCGACATTTCGTGGCTGGGAGAACTCGGAGTTACTCCCCACTGACTGTGGCTTCCGTGTTTATATTTAATGCGGTTGGCAGGTTTGTGATGCATAATTTGGGTACATTGACGAGCTAGCGAGCAAAGTATTTACCTTGGACCTATATTCGGTTCTTAGGATTGTATATTATTATACACTCTTTTATTTCAGTATTTATACGGGAAACATGTCTCCCGTTTTGGATACTTTTTATGTATAATATTAATTCCGTTTTGTTATGACCCTTTTTATTTATGACACCTTTGTTTATGTATTTAAATTATTTTTTTTCTTTCCGCAAATTTGAGGGTGTCACAAAAATAATGTAACTTCAGCCCAAAATAATGTAACTTCAGTACAAAATAGTGTAACTTCAGTACAAACTGGTAGTTTTTTAGATCTGAAAAAGTAATAAACATAAAAAACTTGAAAAATAATAATGAGATCTAAAAAATAAAAACATAAAAACTTCAGTTTTTAATAATTTAACTTTATTATTTAAAAGTGTAACTTCAAGGCTTAATAGTGTCACTTCAAGCCTTATAAGTGTAACTTCAAGGCTTAAAAGTGTAACTTCAAGCCTTAAAAGTGTAACTTTAATCTTTAATTGTGTAACTCAAAAAACTCAGATCTAAACATAAAAAACTATAAGAAATAATAAAATTAAAATAAACATAACAAATTCGAAAAAAAAACATAAAACATATTAAAAAAAGTGTTACTTCAGCAAAAAAAAACTGGGTAAGTTCAGTTACTAAAAGTGTAACTTCAGTCATTATATGTGAAACTTCAGCAAAAAAAACTGGGTAACTTCAGTCATTATATGTGTAACTTCAGTTACTAGAAGTGTAACTTCAGTCATTATATGTGAAATTTCAGCAAAACAACTGTGTAACTTCAGTCATTATATGGGTAACTTCAGTTACTAAAAGTGTAACTTCAGCGATTATATGTGAAACTTCAGCACTAACAAAAAAAAACTAGCATTTTTTTAGATCTGAAAAAATAACAAACATAAAAATAACAAAAAAAACATAAAAAAAGACATGTGTAAATTCTGTAAAACAACATATGTGACTTTAATATATAAAGTGTGTAACTTTAATAGAATATTTGTGTTACTTTAATAGAGGTTATTAACATCCCCTTTATCATATAAAAAAAAAACAAAAAAAACAAATCTGAAAATTTAAACAACAAAAAAATAAGAAAAAGAAATGAAAAATGAAAAATAAGAAATGAAAACAAAAACACAAGAACAAGAACAACAACAACACAAGAACAAGAACAACACAACACCACAACAACGACAACAACAACAACCTTGACCCCGCCCTCACCCTGACGCCACCAGCCCCACCCTCACCCTCACCCCGACGCCACCACACCCTCACACCGAACCTTTCCCGACCCTTTCCCGTCGCCTCGACACCACCAACACCACCAAAACCGTTGTCCTCCTCCACCAAAACCAGATCTGGACCAAAAAAGAAAGAAGAAGAAGAAGGGGAGGTGGCAGACGGAGAAGAAGAGGTGGAACGGGTAGTGGTGGCCGGGTTGGTGGTGGCCGAAGGTGGCAGCGTGAGTGAGGCGGTGGCTTGCTTTTGGTGGTTTATTTTTTAGATCTAGTTTTTTCTTTCTTTTGGTGGTTACTTTTATTTTAGAGAGAATATAAGAGAGTGTTTTTAGAGAGGAGGAGTGTTTTTTGTATTTGTGGGGATAGATCTAGTATTTGTATTATTTCAAAAAAAAAAAAAAAAATAGTTTAGGCGGTGGCCGGTGGTGACCGGCGGTGGTCGGCTGTGAAGGTCTGCGGTGGCCGACGGAGAAGAGGAGAAGAGTAAGTGATGGAGGTGGTGGGAGTTTTTTTAGAAAGAGTAGAGGTGGTGAGTGATTTTTTTGGATTTTTGAGTTTTGTGGGTTTTAGAGACATAGAGAGGATGGATATTATGAGAGATGAAAGAGAAGTAATTGTGAGGAAAATGTTATATAGTGAATTAGTGTAGATTAATGATTGATTAGTGAAAAGTAGACAGAATGTGATATTAATGACATTTTTGGAGAATCAATCTCAACCAACCATTTTCCACATCCAATGGCCTCTAAGAGGACTCATGGACTCACTCTTTTGGGATGGGCTCTCTTGATCCTTTCTCTCTCTCTCTCTCTGTCTCTCTCTCTCTCTCTCTCTATATATATATATATATATATATATATATAAGATCATGTAAGTCCTTGTCTAAACATTGAGTCCTTGAGTCCTCATACAAGCCATTGAATCAAATGGATGAGAGTCTAGGATCAAAACAAAATGAAAGGTCAAGATTGTGAGACACACCCAATCCATTCTCAACCGAACCCTAATACTTATACCCTTTTCTCACCCAATTTTTTTTTGATTCTCACATTTTTGATTCTCTTTCTACCTCCCTTCTCTCTCTATAATTCATTAAGAATACCCATAAAAACCCTCATTTAAAATTCCGGCTACCACTCCACCGCCGACCTCCACCAGCGCCGACCTCCCACCTCGGCCTCCCTTTGCTGCCACCAACCTGCCACGCCGTCACCTTCCACCGCCGCCCTCTTCCTTATCCGGCATCCCATGCCACCAACTCCCCCACCATAAAAACCCCCAAAAAAACTAGATCTGAAAAAATTAAACATAAACAAACCACCAACCACCACCACCATTCCACAAATACCACCACTCTCACACATTAAACACACCAACTACCACAAAAACGACATTTAAAAAAAAAAGAGAGAGAGAGAAGAGGGAGGTGCGACAATGAGGCGGAAGGAAATGCGGTGGGAGGAGGGAGGCGCGGCAAAGGAGGTGGCAAAGGAGGGGGTGGTCGGAGTTGGAAAGCAGACCGTGGGGGTGGGGGTGACTGTGGGGTGGTGGGTGGCAGGGTTTATTTTTAGTAGATCTTTTTTTTAATTTCTTTTTTTGTAGATCTTGTTTTTTTGTTGGTAGTGTTTAGTGGAGGTTATATATATAATTTATAGTATATGTATTGTTTTTTCTATATAAACTTTGTTTATTTCTGGATTTATTTTTGATCTTCTTTTGTACTTGTGATATGTTTTTTTTTATTATTGGTGGTTGAAGTTACACCACTATTAGCAAAAGTTACACTATTATTGGTTAAAGTGTTCTTTTATATTATTTTTACTTTCGAGATTTGCTTTATTATTTAATTATATCTTAGATTTTTTATGGTATTTTACTTTTCTAAATCTGTTTTATTTTTGTTAGGTTCTTTTTGGATCTTTTTAAAATTTTCAAATTTCTTATGTTTTTTTAATTGTAATTTTAGATCTTTTTTTTTTTAAATTAGTTAAACAATTAAGGTTTGAAGTTACATTATTAAGGACTGAAGTTACACTATTAAGGACTGGAGTAACACTATTAATGATTAAAGTTATATTATTAAGGACTGAAGTTACACTATTAAGAATTGAAGTTACTCAAGACTTAAAGTGACACTTTTAAGGCTTAAAGTTACACTTTTAAAGACTAAAATTACACTACTAAAAATTGAAGTTAAACTAGTAAGAACTAAAATTACCTAAACCTGTCTTAAAGTTACATGAATTAAAATTAAAATATTCCATAACATTTAGTATAAATCACTGAAATTACCCAAAAAATGACTAAAGTTACCTAAACATGTCTTAAAGTTAAACATAAATGTCTTTAATTTAAAGTTATATAAATAAGGGTTGAAGTTACGTAATAACCGAAGTTATACTTATAAAAAGGTTAAAATCACATAAATTTGTCTTAAAGTTACAGAAATTTCAATTTATATAGTCGAAACCACATTTCGTATAAAGTTACAAAAATAATAGTTGAAGTTACAGTAGTAATGACTGAAGTTACACTCATAAAAAGGCCAAAATCACATAAACTTGTCTTAAAGTTACACACATTTAAATTTATATATTCGAAATAACATTTTAGTTTGAAGTTACACAAATAAAGGTTGATGTTACACTCGTATTGACTGAAGTTACACTCATAAAAACGCTAAAATCACATAAATTTGTCTTAAAGTTACATAAATTCAAATTTATATAGTTTGAAGTTACACAAATAAGGGCTGAAGTTACACTCGTAATGGCTGAAGTTACAGTCTTAAAAATGCTAGAATCACATTAACTTGTCTTAAAGTTAAATAAATTCAAATTTGTATAGTCGAAATCACATTTTAGTTTGAAGTTACAAAAATTATGGTTGAAGTTACACTCGTAATAAAAGTTACACTCATAAAAAAATGAAGTTACAAAAACTTGTATCGAAATCATTTTCTAGTATAAAGGGACACTAATAAGGTGATGTGTAGGTGGAATTTACTCATTTTGGTTCTAATCTTGTCCCTTAATTTTCTTCTCATCTTGTCCATCCATTCTTTTTCTAATCTCATCCCTCCATCTATTTCTAATCTTGTCCATTCATCTCCTCCATCTAAAGGCCAAGATGAGGACTCATGGACTCAACAAAAATGGTGGACTCATATGAACCTATCTATCTCTCTCTCTCTCTCTCTCTCTCTCTCTCTCTCTCTCTCTCTCTCTCTCTCTCTCTCTCTCTCTATATATATATATATATATATATATATATATATATATTCACGACCTTTTCCATCTACTCTCTGACCCTCAAATAATCACACATACTCTTTCCTCTCTCATCACTACCCCGGTGCCCACCGTCCTTGCCGCCGCCGGGCTGTTAGTTCGCTTCTGAATACTCCGGCAACTCTCTTAGTTTCTCACTTTCCTGAATACCCCATTTCTCTCCGTCAGTGGCGAAAAGCTCCGATCCGTTTGTCTTACCTTCGCCCTTCACTCATTAACGTCGTCGATAAACTAGAGCTAACGACGTGGACACAATGTTCTCTCAAATATGTTCGTCTTTCACGTCGTCATGCTTTAGGTATCGTACTTGTGGTGGTTGCTTTAGTTCGATTTTTTAGATCTGTATTTTAGAACTTGATTTTCGATGTCGACGGTGGTGTTATGGTGGACGAATGGTGAGGGTGAAAAGGTTTGGGGGTGGAGTAATAAGGTGGTGAGTGGTGGTGAGGGTAAGTGTGGTGTTTTGTGGTGTTTGCTGGTGGAAGTGCAGTGTGAGTGGTGGTGGCTGAGTGGTGCGGCAATTTAGCGACGTCGAGGAAGGTTATGAATGTGACGATGGCTGCGGTGATTGGGCTTTAGTGTGGACGTGTTATGTTAGTTCAGGGTTGCATTGCTGGTGATGATAGTAGTTCATAGTTTGGGGTGGATGGTGGATACATGAAGTATTCTTACAAGATACATGTTGAAATATTGCTAGATACATGTACGATTTGCGTATCCCGTAGTATTTATAAGTGCATCTGTAATTGTTGTAATTGTTTTGTTTTTCTAGTGCCATTGTTGATAAAAGTGGGGGCTTCGTATACCGCTTTTTTGAGAACCGTTAAATATCTGCTGCTATTGTTTTAATTGTTTTTTGTACAAAGGAATAAAAAATAAAAGAAAGAGGAATTCTCATTCATCATTTGTTATCATCAACTTTTACTTAATAAACTTACATCACCTTTTACATGTTATAATAGTTTAATAGACTGAAGTTGGTGAGAATTTTATGTCTGATTTGTTGTTCGTGTGAGTAATTATGCAACGCAATTTCACCGTGAGTCAAAAACGAAAACATTTAATTGTTACTACTTACATATTTGTAGCTTGCTAGATACACTTCTTTATGTTATTAGATACATATCTTTAACTTGTCAATTACAATCCTTTAAGTTATTAGATATATACTTATGGTTTGCTAGATGCACTCATTAAAGATACTAGAGACACTCCTTTAACTTACGTTTTAAATTACTTTAACTTATTAAATATACTCTTTTAAGTATCTGTCTTAAGATTAAGACGGTCAAATAAAGACCTATTTGTATACTGACAACATCTTGATATTATAATACATATACACACCCAATTTGCAACATCTAACCGTACTCTCGTGTCCGAGCTTGAAAAAGCTTCCCTTTGGATAAACAAGTTTGCACAAATATCTTGAGATGAGATGTGGAAAAAACGTGGCTAAAAGAGTATGAATATGATGGATGACGTACCAAGTACTATATTTATGTATCTAAAATAATATTTTGCATAGCGGGTCGCCTATTTCAATCCTTACCCTTTCCCGTCCTACTTTAGGATAGTCCTTCACTCATTTGATCCCATTAAATTTGTAGATAGTCTCCTTTAACTTACTAGATATACTTTTAGCTAGCAAGATATTATTTTTTAAATTACTAGATACATATCTTTCTTTAGCTAGATACACTCGTTTAAAATGCTAGATAGATATCTTTCTTTAGTTAGATACACTCGTTTAAATTGCTAGATACATATCTGGAAGATGATACACTTACACATTGTGTATGAGATTTCCCATACACAACCAATTAGGTTAGGACACGTGGCCATTTAGCAATTAACCATAATTAACCTCTAGTGGCTAACTAAGGGGTAGGTTAGTAATTTTAGAGGCTGAGTTAAGTTGTTAACTTATCCTAGTTAGCTAAAATTAAGGAAGTTATTAATATTTGGAATAAATGCCATATTTTCAATGCATTATTTATTAATTTCGTTTTTAATTATGTAAAATGCATAATTTATTTTATCACTCACGACATATTATTTTATGTATTATTATTTTGTAAAATCTTAATTTATTTTTTGAGTATTATTTTTTAACTCACGACATATTTTTTCGAGCTTTTTATTTAAAATGTTTGTATATTAATTTATTTTGTAAAATCTTAATTTATTATTATGTATTAATATGGTGTTTGAATATTATTTTTATTTTTATTCCAAAAGGTATTTATCCGAATTTAATAATTGAAAATAAATTCTTTGCGTTTTTTATTTTGTAAACTACTTTTTAAAAAAACATTGTTGATATTAATTTATTCAAAAATATATTACGTTAATATTTTTATTAGGAAATATATTACGTTAATATTTTTATTAGGTGTTAATAGTTTCCAAATCGTATTAGTTGTTAATATTTTTATTTTAGGAAATAGATTATTGCAAAAGATATTACGTTTTAATATATATTAATTTTAGGAAATATCTTCTACAAAGATTTGGTCAACTTTTTTGTTAATATTTTCTGAGATATTGGAAATTAGTTATGAAAATATTTTTTTGATTATGCAAAAGAAAATTAAAATAAAATTAGGCATTGTTGATTACACAAAAAAAAAAGAGTAAACAGAATACACCATTGTTGAGCACACAAAATAAAAAAGATGGATGATTTAGAGATTGATCTTAATAGGGATTGGGAAGATGAAATGAATGATTATACTGACGATGTCGCGATAGTCAATGAACAAATTGTCAATGAAGATGTTAACGATGATGATATTGTTAACAATGAGACTACAAATAATGAAGACAATGTTAACAATGACGCTATTGTCAACAATGAGACTACAAATAATGAAGTAGTTAACAATGATATTGACGACCATGGTCTTCCAATTGTGGAAGGCGGATATGTTGAGAAGGTACTTAAATTAATAAACAATGGTAACTCAGAGTCTTTGGAAGCTACTACACCAAGTAAAGGCATGTCTTTTGTTAACGGGGATGAGTTTGCTGCATTTAGCTTCTTGTATGGCTATAAACTCGATTTTCAACTTTTTATTAGGTCAAATACAATTTTGAAATGTTATAAGGAGAAAGGTGTAAGGCGTAATGGTACTGGAAAATACGAGCCTCGTTTCTACATGATGAAACGAATAAGATTGTGTTGTAAAATGGGAGGAGACCATAACAGAATAAAGAAGATAAAAAAGATGATGGAGAAGGAAATAATGATGGAGAAAACAATGATGGAGAAAACAATGGCGTAGATGAGGGGAATCAAAACAATGGCGTAGATGAGGGGAATCAAAACAATGCACGAGATGGTAAATACAAAGTCGTCAGAGAAGCATCGTTAAAAAACGACTTTATCGTCATCAATCAGTGTAGGTTGGTGCACAATCATAAGATAGACCCCGCAAATAGTCGTCACATGGTTGGTTACAGGGTACTTGATGATTATTTCAAAAGACAAGCAATGCTGTACGACTCCGCCGGTATTCCCATATCTAAAAGTTTTCACACATTGGTTCGGAAAGCTGGTGGGCATGCTAATTTGCATATCAATCAACGTGATTTACGCAATGTGGTTAATCTTGAGCGGCGACGTGGTCGGATTGAGGGTGATGCAGTCGCGTTGGAAGCATGCTTTAGAAAGCTTAAGGAAATCGATCCTAAGTTTTACTATGCAATCGAGACGGATGATGAAGGGAAGCTCATGAACGTTCTTTGAGCCGATGGACGGTGTAGGGGATTGGCCAAGGCATTTGGTGATGTTGTATCATATGACGCTACGTTCCTTTGTAATAGGTAACTAATCTTGTCCCTTATTTTTTCTAAGGTATTATCAATTTGATTCATGATTGACTGAATAAGTGTTTCAAGAATGTCAGTGAAATTTTGATTCAATTAATCAATTTTTAAGCGTTTGATATGCTAATTGAATAAGATTGAAATAATCGAACTATGTATCAATAAATAGATCATGCTAATTTTCTCATACTAATTGAAATATGTATCAATTAAGCAGATTGAAATAATTAGGGTTTTAGTTTCTGATTATAATTAGGGTTTTAGTTTTAGTTGTTTACTATGTCTCAATTAATCAAATTGATGTATTTCCTAATACTAATCAAATTGATTCTGACTAATTCAACTTATGATTGAAATAATTAGGGTTTTAGTCAAAGTAAACACGATTAAGTTTCTGGTTATAATTCAAAATCGAACTTTAATCTATTCTCTAAACACGTTTTTTTTAATATAATCAAACTAATTGATATTAGTCTGACCGATCATAATCATATTGATATCAATTCGACCGATTGATGATTATGGTTTTAGTATTTTTGTTTAATTTAAAAAAATATAAAATGAGTAAGGCACTATGTATCAATTAATCAATTTGATCTTTTTTCTAATACTAATATATTTTCTAAACACGTTTTCTTGTTTAATTTTCTACTACTAACACGCGATTGATAGTATTTTCATATTGAAATAATTGTAGAATGATATTAATCGGACTTTTGAGTGAATTAATTAGTGTTTTTTTATGTTTTATTTGATTGATATTAAGTTTTGATTAATCCGTCTCATATAATTACATACCGTGTATATACAGGTATAGAATGCCGTTTACATGTGACAACCCTCTAGAATGCGGAAATAAAACATAACAAGCATGTGAATTATAAAGCGGAAAATACGGTGTTTTTAAAACTTTTTTACATGCAAGATAGAAATACAAGAAATGTCAATAATTACAAACCAAAAACAAAATATTACGAGAGACGAAGTCTCTCAAAATGTTATCAAAGTCAAGTGATTAGCAAACTAGCTAAAAACGTCTAGAGGTGTTTCATCTAGGGACAACGTCCGCTAGCTCACACCCGAACCCAAAATACCACAAGCAAAAAGCCATCCAATCAAGCAACCTGTTCATCCATGAAAAACATGAACGCCACAGTCAGTGGGGAGTAACTCCGGGTTCTCCCAGCCATATCACATTAAACGTACATAAAAGGAAATACAAAAGTAGAAGCATGCATATATAGATATACATGTGAAATACGATAAGGCTACATAGGCAATTCAATATATAATGATAAGAGCATATGAAGTACAATCCGTAACCATCATGCTATAGATAGACTCGGGGAAGACACTCTTAGGCAACCGAATACACTCACTAGGGCTTGCATCTCACCGTTAGCGGTATAAGTTTGATAAGATTGAGACTCGACAAACAAACCAAGCCAAATCATTCAATGATCAATCATATAATCATTCATGTAATCATCCATCCAAAAACACCGACACAATGACGACATCTCTCACGGTAAATGAAACGCACTAGCACCGTGTATATGGCAAGTATGATTAAAAGGCATCCACGGGATAAGACATTTCCCTGAACGCATACTCGATTCAATTCATTTCATATATGTAGACTAATTTCCTCCCGGTAGGACGACAATAATAATACGGTCCTAGTCTAAACCTGGCCAGACTCTCGGAATAAGACGTGTTCCGATTCGACATGTGGTAAGACGTTCCACATCCAAGACTCGATCAATCATAGACACCGAGTACCCCAAATTCGGTCGACATTCACGAAAGAGGCAGAAAAGAGCACAAGCCTCATAACAAGCGGTACGCTACATGCAAATAACACCACCTCGCAAGTACACAACATTTGACGGCCGGGTCGATCAACGCAATGCGTTCGCCTCTCAACAACGTCGTCGTATGCCCACTAACACATGCAATTAAGCAGTAGGATACATCCTCGTTCCAACATTCCAGCCTTACGAATGTGGAGGTAGCCAAGGGAATGAGAGTACAAAGCACATAAAAAAATAGTTCTCAAACCATAACATTTGGAAAAACCGACTCAAAGTGGGACATACCAAAAACCGTCACAAAACATGAGAATAGGGAATTATATAAACTTAACTATGATAAAAATGAATGAATACATGATACATAAGCATTAGAACAAGTTTATGAAGCATAATGAATAAGAAACATAGATCACCTCTCCAAAACAACGTTGTTTGGAAACCAACTAAAACAAGGGTCCACTTCAAACGTTCATAACTAGAGTTCTAGACATCCAAATGCAGAAATTCTAAAAGGAGGTGATAACTTATTCTCTTACGGTTCCAACGAGATGTCACAAGCTCAAAACAAGCAAGTAACGAAGGAGATATGATCATTTTACGAAAAGGGGTCAGTGTAGGAAAACTGCAGTCGGCAGCGAGTAACGCTGCCAGCGCCGAACACGACGCTGCCAGCGTCCTGCGACGCTGCCAGTGTCCTACAACGCTGCCAGCGTCCTACACGGGACTCAGGCACGATCAAATCCCAACATGTTATCAACAAAAATCCTCATTTATCATCACAAACCATCGATTCTCATATCAATTAACAACTAACAACAACCATCATCAACAACACAATTCCTATGATTTCTAATCTTAATCTAAATACGATTACTAACATAGAAAACACATAAAACACGTAAATGATATCGAGTAACCCTTCACCGTTACCTTTTCCACTAGATAGTAATCTTTGTCGGGGTCTGGAAAGTCTCCACCTAAACAAAGACGACAAAAGATGTTTATAATTCACCTTTGAGAAAGACGGAAAGTTTGAAAAGCGAAAAAGACGGTAATTTTATTATCAATACGGATAGAGGAAGATAAGAGGGGAAGAATAAGACGAACTTACGTGAATTTGAGCAAGACATGAGCGAGATATGACGATTCTAAGCTTGGATCAAAATGGAGGCAAGGTTTTGATGGTTTTCTTAAGGAAGAAGCAAGAGTTGTGTTTGTGTGAGAATGAATTAGGTTAAGGTGAGTATGAGGAGAGTTAGTGGAAAAAGTCAAGAAAAGTCAAAGACGGCTTAAGACGGGATTCACTTGAAATCTCGCGTAAAATCCAAATACGGACTCGGAAATTCTAAATTCGACACGGAAAATTTAATTCTAAACTAAAACTAAATTTCGCTGAAATGTATCCGTAAAATATTTTTACTATAAAAATAGGGTACATTTGCGGGTGTTACAATCACCCCACCTTTTAAAAAGTTTCGTCATCGAAACTTGAGAGTAGAAAACAAAAGTATCAAGGAGGCAAAGAATCGGTTTTTTCAAAATTAAATACGAAAACTTTTTGATAAGGGAAACATTATGAAACGAGGTTTCATCTCGAAAAACGTTGTTTTTATAGGAAATTTTCATAAGTGCGAACTTTATTTACGAAATCACAAGAGTGCCGTCGCGAAACGAGAACTCTAGGCTATTCCAAAATCAATCATGTCGAAAAATGTGAAATCGAAAATCAAAACAAGTTGTTGTAAGTGTACGACTATGCACCAGACGTCTCTAATAACAAGGTCCCAAACATCCAACCAACGCATTAATAATTAATACAAAAAAAAAAATATATAAAAAATTATAATTATTTATCCATAAAAACCAAGTATAAAAGCAAAAGAAATCTATTTCCTCCAAAACGAGGGTACAAAATACACCTTTAGACTTCTTTAAAAAGTTAAATTAGAAATACGATATGGAGATTTGAAGGTTTTCTCAAAGATAGAATCAAAATAAGAACACATTACACGTACATAGAGCAACTCGAAAATCAAGTTCACAAATCACGATAACAAAATATATACAAAACACGCAAAAACAAAACAAATCGAACTCTTAGGGTTAAGAAGATCAAGATAAAGTCGGCAGGAAGATCTACAAGAATTCGACATTACTAACTCTACTAATAAACCAAATCCTCAAGAGAATGCAATTTACCCAATTTGCAACTCATCAGTTTCAATCATCAGAAATCCTACAAAGATATTCCATAATCACGAGATTTCAAGCCAATAACCTAATTATTCAGATCCATTTAGTATCCACTAAAGTCCATCGGCACGGTAGACTCCACAACTAACAATCCACATGAAAGATTTATTACGCACTCTAATCTTCTTAGTTTCATCAAACTCTTACTAGAAACCACCAACAAAATATTTATCTAGGGAAACATGATCGCTAACAACCACAAGGTAAAGAGACTTACCATGAAATCCTTTAATCCAATTTACTTCAAACTCATTATCCTTAATTTACAATGAACTTTCTCATCCTCGAAAGTCAAAACACAATCCACGCAACAAAACATAATTATCTAAGATCCAACTAGCCTCATCCCATATCTCACGACAAGGAAAATCAACAATCCATTATCGATTATAATAATTCTTTAATACGCCATAACATCCTTAATTCGATCATTACTACGCTCGAAGCCTCAAATATAAATAGTCACATTAGCAAACTATGGTGGTTACTAATCCTCAAGATGAATGGGTTCACCATTCTATCTCTATATTCCATAACAACTGAGCACTCACTATCCAAAGTTGCAACAAACATTTCCCAATCTCAAACTATGATTCCTTAAGAATAAAAGAGAATTACTAATTCCTAACCACAAATGATCAATCACTTGGCAATCAGACAACCATTCAAATCATCTAATTCATCTAAAACTCAAAATGAATCGATTTTCATTTATGACAATACTCCTCAAACTTTGGGTACCTGCTCAATTTCCCTAAAGCAAAGTCTCTTTTAGAATCCACCAATTAGAGACATCTAATTCCCAAATGACATACCAAGCAACCGTTATAGTAACCAACAACAACGAACTATTATCATGATTAATTAAATTCTCAAAATAACACTAGAGTACCAAGCTCCAAATCCAAAACTACTAGGAGAAGATACATTATCACTATTAGGATTCATCCTAGAGTTTAGGTTCTATTTCCCATGATGAAATACAACATGAACTTTGCTCAATCCAAGGACACAAACTCTAGCTAAAGAATCCCAAATTACATCATGCTTATTCTCTGAGCCTTACAAACGGAATACCCAATCCACTAGAGAAATGATGAAGGAGCAACGAGATAGAAAACATTACGGAATCTCAAGGAGAACACGAAAATAAATAAGGCACGAGATTACAAGAGAGCAGCGTTGAAAATAACGAGGTCAAGAAAGAGACAAAGCAGATAGTAGAGGTATGAATATATCTGAGTAAGAAAGAAGATACGAGCATGCGGCTTCTTAAAGATCAATCTTGACAAAAACATTCAAGAATGGAAATGAAAAGAGACAATGGAAAGAGTAAAGGTTTAAGGTTTAATCCACAAAATTTATCGTTTCAGGCTTACGGTGATAGTAAAGCAACTCATCCCAAACAAAGGTCTCTTACAAGGGACCATCGTACCACAATCATCAAAGTAAGGTACACCTAGATTTAACAAATCGATTACAACCCAATTCATCCACCCTTTCATATAAGACGGATTCCCAATTGTGGAATTGCAACTCAAGCATAGTAACATTCTCTCAACTCCATAATTTGACACATTCCCAAAGGTTTCAAAACCGAAGGTCTAACAAGGAATTCTTCATACTAATCTCTTTTCAACTCCTATGGCCCGCAAGGTAGAACACCGAACAAAACGTCATCATCAACATCTTAAGGCATCACCGTCATAGCCAATCTAATCAAATTCCACTCATGCCATAATCCTTAAGTAACATGGTTTAATCTATCATGACGACTTACTACCTCAACCAAGTCTCTGATACCATGATAAAAGATCATATTTTTAAATCCAAGAATTATAGCCAAGTTCTTTTCCACCAAGCGTATATTCTAACACATAAACTAGAATCCACAAGAAATCACTTAGTCTCAAAAGCATTTTACACCTCAAGGCATCATTCAAACTCCTAAGTTCAAAAGATTAAATCACTAATGGGTTAATGAATCCTAGCCAACTCATTCAACCTTACACCATCAAATACCATGAACTTATCTTACCACCGTTTCTCAGAGATACAACCAATCACCACTATAGGGTGGATTTATATCTACATCATTTTCATCAAATCACAAATTCATTCTAACAAACTCTAATATTCCACAAACAAATGGGTATGACATCCATAAAAATGTTGCATGAGGAAGTTGAGGGTACTAATGGTAAGATGGAGAAAACTATCAAGAGTAATTTCCAAGAGGCAACCAAGTTGGAAGAGAAAGAAGCACCTAGATAGAAGGAAGAGAGCATGATACATTAAGGACGAGAGAAAACATAGATGAGGAAGAAATACACTTCAATTAGGCTCGTCAATCTTCAATCTTTGGTAGAGGATACTTCTTCTAGGTAGCGCATGATCCACCTTAAGACGGTAGATATAAATAAACGTAACATCACTCAACACAATCAACAAACAAGTTAGAACCTAACATACATCAGGTACATCAAAGACTACCACCTTAGGTCCTTAAGTCTACCCATCTCTCATTGATTATTTCAAGGTCAAGTAATTTAAGTTTAGGGTTCACGTGTGTGCGTCGGGAGCGTTTGAGCTCTGATACCAACTGTGACAACCCTCGAGAATGCGGAAATAAAACATAACAAGTGAATTATAAAGCGGAAAATGCGGTGTTTTTAAAACTTTTTTACATGCAAGATCGAAATACGAGAAATGTCAATAATTACAAACCAAATACAAAATACTACGAGAGACGAAGTCTCTCAAAATGTTATCAAAGTCAAGTGATTAGCAAACAAGCTAAAAACGTCTAGAGGTGTTTCATCCAGGGACAACGCCCGCCAGCTCACACCCGAACCCAAAATACCACAAGCAAAAAGCCATCTAATCAAGCAATCTGTTCATCCATGAAAAACAAGTACGCCACAGTCAGTGGGGAGTAACTCCGGGTTCTCCCAGCCATATCACATTAAACGTACATAAAAGGAAATACAAAAGTAGAAGCATGCATATATAGATATACATGTGAAATACGATAAGGAT
>JAIUZE010047742.1:0-46279 GCA_022085475.1 Heliosperma pusillum | reverse complement strand
CTCCTATGGCCCGCAAGGTAGAACACCGAACAAAACGTCATCATCAACATCTTAAGGCATCACCGTCATAGCCAATCTAATCAAATTCCACTCATGCCATAATCCTTAAGTAACATGGTTTAATCTATCATGACGACTTACTACCTCAACCAAGTCTCTGATACCATGATAAAAGATCATATTTTTAAATCCAAGAATTATAGCCAAGTTCTTTTCCACCAAGCGTATATTCTAACACATAAACTAGAATCCACAAGAAATCACTTAGTCTCAAAAGCATTTTACACCTCAAGGCATCATTCAAACTCCTAAGTTCAAAAGATTAAATCACTAATGGGTTAATGAATCCTAGCCAACTCATTCAACCTTACACCATCAAATACCATGAACTTATCTTACCACCGTTTCTCAGAGATACAACCAATCACCACTATAGGGTGGATTTATATCTACATCATTTTCATCAAATCACAAATTCATTCTAACAAACTCTAATATTCCACAAACAAATGGGTATGACATCCATAAAAATGTTGCATGAGGAAGTTGAGGGTACTAATGGTAAGATGGAGAAAACTATCAAGAGTAATTTCCAAGAGGCAACCAAGTTGGAAGAGAAAGAAGCACCTAGATAGAAGGAAGAGAGCATGATACATTAAGGACGAGAGAAAACATAGATGAGGAAGAAATACACTTCAATTAGGCTCGTCAATCTTCAATCTTTGGTAGAGGATACTTCTTCTAGGTAGCGCATGATCCACCTTAAGACGGTAGATATAAATAAACGTAACATCACTCAACACAATCAACAAACAAGTTAGAACCTAACATACATCAGGTACACCAAAGACTACCACCTTAGGTCCTTAAGTCTACCCATCTCTCATTGATTATTTCAAGGTCAAGTAATTTAAGTTTAGGGTTCACGTGTGAGCGTCGGGAGCGTTTGAGCTCTGATACCAACTGTGACAACCCTCGAGAATGCGGAAATAAAACATAACAAGTGAATTATAAAGCGGAAAATGCGGTGTTTTTAAAACTTTTTTACATGCAAGATCGAAATACGAGAAATGTCAATAATTACAAACCAAATACAAAATACTACGAGAGACGAAGTCTCTCAAAATGTTATCAAAGTCAAGTGATTAGCAAACAAGCTAAAAACGTCTAGAGGTGTTTCATCCAGGGACAACGCCCGCCAGCTCACACCCGAACCCAAAATACCACAAGCAAAAAGCCATCCAATCAAGCAACCTGTTCATCCATGAAAAACATGAACGCCACAGTCAGTGGGGAGTAACTCCGGGTTATCCCAGCCATATCACATTAAACGTACATAAAAGGAAATACAAAAGTAGAAGCATGCATATATAGATATACATGTGAAATACGATAAGGATAGATAGGCAATTCAATATATAATGATAAGAGCATATGAAGTACAATCCGTCACCATCATGCTATAGATAGACTCGGGGAAGACACTCTTAGGCAACCGAATACGCTCACTAGGGCTTACATCTCACCGTTAGCGGTATAAGTTTGATAAGATTGAGACTCGACAAACAAACCAAGCCAAGTCATTCAATGATCAATCATATAATCATTCATGTAATCATCCATCCAAACACACCAACACAATGACGACATCTCTCACGGTAAATGAAACGCACTAGCATCGTGGTAACATGCAAGTATGATTAAAGGGCATCCCACGCTAAAAAACATCGAAAATCCATTTTCCCTGTAACGCATACACGATCACATTTCGTATATGTTCACTAATTTCCTCCGGTAGGACGACGATAATAATACGGTCCTAGTCGAAACCTGGCCAGACTCTCGGAATAACGTGTTCCGATTCGACATGCGATAAACATTTCGCATCCAAGACTCGGTCAATCAAATAGACGCCGAGTACCCCAAATTCGGTCGACATTCACGAAAGAGGCGAAAAGAGCTCTAGCCACATAACAAGCGGTACGCTACATGCAAATCCCACCACCTCGCAGGTAGCACAACATTTGACGGCCGGGTCGATCAACCATATCGTTTCAACTCCCAACAAAGTCGCGTATGCCCACTACACATGCCAATTAAGCAGTAGGATACATCCCCGTTCCGACATTCCAGCCTTACGAACAGGAAGGTAGCCAAGGGAATGAGAGTACAAAGCACAAGACAAAATAGTGCTCAAACCTTATCATTTGTAAAAACCGACTCAAGGTGGGAACATACCAAAAACCGTCACAAAACATGAGAATAGGGAATCATATAAGTTTAAATATGATAAACATGAGTCAATACATGATACATAAGCATTATAACAAGTTTATGAAGCATAATGAATAAAAACATAGATCACCTCTCCAAAACAACATTGTTTGGAAACCAACGAAAACAAGGGTCCACTTCAAACGGTCATAACTAGAGTTCTAGACATGGGAATGCAGAAATTCAAAGTGGTGGTGATAGCTTATCCTCTTACGGTTCCAACGAGATGTCACACGCCCAAAACAAGCAAGTAACAAAGGAGATATGATCATTTTACGAAAAGGGGTCAGTGCAGGAAAAATTCTGTTGGCAGCGGGTGACGCGGCCTGCGTCCTACGACGCAGCCTGCGTCCCCCAACGCAGCCTGCGTCCTTCACGGGATTCAAGGACGAACAAAAATTAACATGTTATCAACAACAAAAAACCTCATTTATCATTACAAATCATCAATTCTCATATCAATTAACAACTAACAACATCCATCAACAACAATACAAGTCATAAGCTTACTAACCATAATCTAAATACGGTTTCTATCCTAGAAATCACATAAAACACGTAAATGATATCGAGTAACCCTTCACCGTTACCTTTACGCGTCTTTAATCGATTACTAAGCCTTCCTAGTCTCCACCTATATACAATTAGATAATAAAAGATGAATATCATTCACCTTAAGAAAGACGGATAATTTAAAAAGCGAGAAAGGCGGTGATTTTAATATCAATACGGATAGAGGAAGGTAAGAGGGGAAGAATAAGACGAACTTACGTGAATTTGAGCAACAAACGAACGAGCTATGACGATTCTAAGAATGGAAAGATTATGGAGGCTAGATTTTCTTTGGTTTTCTTAAGGAAGAAGAAAGAGTTGAGTTGTGTGAGTGTTAGGGTTTATGAGGGAGTATAAGTAAAGGGTGAGTCGTAAAAGTCAACGAAAGCCAAAGTCGACTTAAGAGTCAAGAAAAGTCAAAGACGACTCAAAAGTCAAGAATAGTTAAAGACGACTCAAAAGTCAAGAAAAGTTAAAGACGACTCAAAAGTCAAGAAAAGTCAGAGACGACTCAAAAGTCAAGAAAAGTCAAAGACGACTCAAAAGTCAAGAAAAGTCAAAGACGACTCAAAAGTCAAGAAAAGTCAAAGACGCCTTAAGACGGGATTCTCATGGAATCTCGCGGAAATTCCAAATACGAACTCGGAAATTCTAAATTCGACTCGAAACTTTAAATTCTAAATTAAAACTTAAATTTGCTGAAAAGATTTCGTAAAAATATTTCTACAAGAAAAATAGGGTACATTTCTGGGTGTTACACTTCAGTTTCCAAACTGATCAAAGTGATTTGAAATCATGAACTGGCTGTGTTTTATAGAAGATTTATCTGTTGGAAGAGTTCTAAGCAGAAAAAACTATTGGAAAGGTTCCATGTAGGAGTGACATTTTCAAATATAAATGTCATGTATCCGCTGGAAGTGTTCCAGGCAATTTATCATTGCGGATTTCACAACGGAAATAGAGTACATTGCATCATATGATGATGCATATGAAAGTAGCTTGGATTCGACAGTATTGGAGGGACTAGAAGTAGTTCCTATAGTTGTATATCCTATCCCATGATACTGGTAAAACAGTGGGAGCTACCTTTAGGCCAAGAGTCCTAAGTCTAGATTCAAACCTAGACACGTACTCAGAAAGTTTTATGTAATATGAGATTACGTAGACAAAGAGAAATAGCAATCAGAACGATGGGAAAGATGCAAGTATTGCTAATCCATTAGCCATGCTTTTTGCAGGCTGAACATGATAGTCATGTCATTTCAATGGGGATTGAAATATGTACCTGAATTGCTAAAGATTATAAGATATGAAATTATTGATAGCGTATCAATTTTTCCAAATATTTGATAATCGCATTCATTGTTAGAGTTTCATTAAAAACTCTTTTTTTTAGTTTGACTAAATTTTAATTCTTTGTTTATCCGAATTGGTTGAAAAAAAGGTTGAACCCAATTCAAGTGAACAGGAGGAACTTAGTGTTTTGTCCCTAATCACTCATTTGAGGTGACGTCTCGAAGTGACTAGATTGTAAGTCGATCGATGGTTGGTTCAGCACCATGGGGTCATGGAGATGACTGGTCGTTTACATAGACAGACTGTGGAGACACTCTGTCGGGCAGTGACCATAATAGAGTCCCTTATCAAAATTGTTGAAGCCTGGTCGTGGCGGGGATTTCTATTTTATTCCTATGAGTCGATTCTTTAGACTGGCGACCATTTACCTGAGTCGGTGTAGTTTCCGATTGACTTTGGTTTTTGTCCTAGGTCGTGCCGTGAAAGGAGGCCGATGGACATCTTCTGGGTCATGGTGATCTGCATCATACAGTGTAAGATGGGTCAACAGGAATTGTCCACCCACGTTGGGTATTAACATCTTCGGGCCACTCGAGGAGTAGTAATTGGAAATGCGTGGCCACGCTCGGAAGAGATCTCTGGTAGATTTTCCGGTCAGACAATTACTTTCCCAGATCGAGAAAACCACTCTATTTATAATTTCAATTGCAAGTGCGACCTGTAAGACACCTTGCAATGAGTGGAAGGATGTGACGCAAAAGAGACAAGAGAATCGGTAGCACACACTTTTTCGAGACAAGTGGGAGAAATTTTAGGAGGAGGAGTCCTCCGCAATAGTGTTGCTACATACACAACTTGTATCGGACAAGTGGGAGATTGTTGGAGTAAGTGTCCTCCACAATAGTGCATTTATATAATAAATCTCATTTGGAATATACGTGGCATGATTAGTATATTTTGATACTCCACGTAAGTTGATTAACGTAAATCGGTAACGCTTGGCTGACTAGAGTTTGACGTTATTGTCGTATGACGGCGGTAATCAACTGATCCCTTTAGGTCACACCTATAGGATGAGACCCAAACAGAAAACAAATTATATGTATACGATACAGTTTAATTAGTCCTTTACATATATATTTGATATATGTTTGGTTACGAGAGTTAATTTTTGGGAATTGAGTTAGGAACTCATTTCACTTAAGTTTATTAGTCAATTAAACGATAACTGACTGAATAAATTTTACGTCTTATTTTTAATACGATTAAATAAGTTTTAATTTAGTGATTATTCGTTAATCATTAAATTAGTTGAGGTTGTGCATATATTTTGAGGTAGAGCTAATTAGTTAATTACATTTACAAGGAGTTGTAAAATAAATTAACTAGATATTGTGGGACCCAATATATATTGATATAATGGTAAAATATCACTTAAAAGTTAAGTATATAATTTGATTCATATAATTGTTACATGATCAAATTAACACTTAATTATACAAGATAATTAAGCATATGATTAATAAGTATTTGTAAGACAAATATAGAAAATCAAAATGGTCCATTATGGACTCAAGTGGACCGGTTTTGAGTAGATAAAATCATTAGTGATTTTACTCTACCAATTCCACACTCCACCATTTCATAATGATATGTTATGACACATGATCATTATTAATTTTCATCCCACACTCAAGCTTTTTGCATGTGAATTAAATAAGGAGAAAAATCACCCTTGTTGGTGATAGATTTGCCGGCCATGTGCTACAAAGAGAGCATGATGGTTGCTCATTTGACTTCACCAATTCATTCACTTGCTTTTATATCTTCTCTCTACACAACCTCTCACAAAACTCTCTAAAAACTAATATTCCTATTACTAGAGTAGTAATAAAAGTTATATTAGTTTCTTCTTATCTCTATATTTTTCTAGTCTAAATTTATAGTGATAGTTTGGGTTTAGTCTTGGGTGCAACAAGAAGGAGACCTTTTACTTTGGAGGTTGTTTTATGGAGGATCATCCATTAATTTCATGCTCAAGAACAATAAGAAAAGAGTTTCTTATTGTGCCCATTTTGCCGAAATTTTCCAATGTAAGAAAATTTCATCTTATCTTTATATTTATGCTTTTATATTTGCATGCATGATAACTAGATCCTAAATCATAATGTTAATGTAATTTAATGAAATAATTAGAGGAGTCTAATTAGAGGTCTAGGACTTTCAGAAAGTTGCCCCCTCCTCCTGCTAAGCCTAAAGGTTCTATCTTTGTCATGAGCCGTGCCGAAGCCGATGCTCATCCCGAGATCATTACGGGTATGTTCTCAATCTTAGAGCAACCGTGTCTTATTCTATTTGATACCGGTGCTTCTATGTCTTTTGTGTCATCGACTTATGCCAGTAAATTATCTATCGAGCCTACATCTAGTGAGGATACTCCCATATCCTTACCTTCCGGAGATATTATCTCTTGTTCTACTCTATATCCAAATGTTCCAATATCTATTGCGGGTTCTATCTTTCCCGCTAATCTCCTTAAGTTTCCTCTAGGAGAGTTCGATATAATATTAGGTATTGACTTATGCCAGTAAATTATCTATCGAGCCTACATCTAGTGAGGATACTCCCATTTTTTTTTTCTTGAAAATCCCTCATTTTGCCTAAGGTGCCTACCTTTCGGGTTTTCATTCCGTCCTCGGCCACCTTCCCAATTTTTGCCTAGGTGCCCACCCTTGTGGGTTTTCACCTAGCCGGGATTTCAATTTTTTTCTTTTTTATTTTTTCTTTTTCTCTCTTTTTTTTTTCTCTTTTTCTTCAAAATAAAGACAAATAAAATACAATGCATCAAAAACAAAATAACTATATACAATCTTCTCCCCCACACTTAGAACATACAATGTCCTCATTGTAGGAGAAAAGAAAAATGGGTTACCTCATCAATTGTTGAAATGAGAAGAACCCGAGGCACCTCCTCGGTTTCTCCTCCTTTCCCTTGCTTCTCTAATCCTTCTTCTTCGTTCCATGCCTTCATCAAGGACCTCTTGAGTGTATGGAGTTGGGTAGCCCGGGTTTTGTTGGATGGACATTCCAAAGAATAAGCTAGCCAAGCCATAGACGTCCTCTTGTGCCACAGCATCTTCATAGGAGTCTTGAAGATAGGTGTGGTGGCGCTCATTTTGAACTTGAAAATGGCTCATAGCTTGCTCCCTCCAAGCATTTTGGGTTGTCCACATCTCTTGTTGCTCTTGCCACCTTTTATCTTGTTGTTCCCTCCAAAGGCGGGCTTCCTCTTGCCCTTCTACCATCCTTCTCCATTCCTCTTGTTGAGCCCTCTCGGCCTTCGCTCTCAATCTCTCTCTCTCCTCCACTACCTTGTGCCAATCATCCAATGACTCAAGCCTACCTCCTTGTTGTTGTTTCCAGGTGTTCGAATCGTCCACCCTCCCACTAATGTGCTTCAGGACGTCGTTGGTGCTAGCAAAATAGGAAGCCATTTGTTGTTGCCAAGGCTCCATGGGGATGCTAGAACGACCCTCCGCATCAAACATCGGGGTGTCGGTGTCTTGGTGGCTTGGGAATGATGATTGGAAATGGAATAGTGGTGGTGGTGGTTGTTGTTGTTGTTGTTGTTGTTGTTGATAATTTGTGGTTTGGGAAGGTCCTTGCTCAATTGCGAGGATCTCGATCTCCTCGCTCACCCTCTCACTTCCCTCACCTCCCTCTCTCCTTACCCTCCGTCTTGGCCTCAAAGGCACTTCCTCTACCTCCGCTTCCTCACTACTCTCCCCCAAACTCTCCTCCCTAGGACATAAAAAATCCAACGTTGTGGGTCCCCTAGGCAAGGGGTTGTTTGGAGGTCGAGGCATCTTCATGTAACTAAGCCCGTCACTCCCCAACCAAAACCCTTTCAAGGGTTGCTCTTTGCTAGTCTTGAACATATGAACCTCCTCGAGCCCAAGTCGGTTGTATCTCGTCAATCCCCTACAAAGGTTCACCTCTTGCTCATCACCAATGCCCCCCTCATAGTGCCTCACCAAGAATGAAATCACCCCCCCAAAATGGATGCTTGCTTTGGTAGATTTTTGCCTATGTTTAATGCAAGCCCTCAAAAACAAATTGGCCCGATCCGGGATCCCTACCCCTTCCGGAAGCATAGTCCACAAACATAGCCGGATGCTCTCCGGCACTTTGGTGGGTTCTCCCGCGGAGTTGAAGATCGTGGTAAGGAATCTTGTGATTAGGCGGAGAACGGGGTGGGTGATGGCTGAAAGTTTGGCATCCTTAGATGGGCCGTGGTAATTAGTAATGTTAACCCACATTGTGTGCATTTTTCCCTTGGGGCACCTAATGTCTTCGGGTTGTCTGGTGATCTTCAGGATTTGACGGATTTCGGAAGTGGGGGCATTATGCCAAGTTTGGTTTAAACGGAATCGGTAGGCTTTTTCCTCACCTTCGGGCACGTCCAACTCCGACAAGGTTGCTAGAAACTCGTACGCGAATGACAACGTCAAATATTATCGTGTCTAGTAGTAATTTTTAGAGTCTTTCGTTCTACTTTTTACGGGTCATTAGCTTTGTTTTATGTTAAATTTAGTTTTTGTAATAATGTTAGTATTTAGTATTTTAAGTCAATTTTGAGAGTCAAATCCCGAAAGTCAATAAAAGTCAAACCCGAAAACCCGAGACCCAAAAACCCGGAACTTGAAGTGGGCTAGCAATGAATCACCAAGGTTTGAAGACAAAGCCCAATGGGTCAATGGAAGTCAAGGCGGGGTCAATATCCATGGGGTCAACGAAAGTCAAGAAGGAAAACAAGGCAAAAGTTGGGCAGTGCTCGACGCAGCCTGCGTCGTAGGACGCAGCCTGCGTCATCTCTCAGCACGGGTTTTTCTCATTTTCTCGTCTTGTCTTTTGGAAGCCCACCTTTCAAGGCCCCTAGGTTTGCGGACCAAGGGTATAAAAGAAGATTTCTGAAGAGAGCAAGGGCATCAAGCATTCAACATACAACATCATATTTTCCTTAGAATTCTCTCTTTTTGTTCTTCAAACTTTGGCTCTTGTAATGGGTTTTTGTTTAGAAATTGGTTGTATTATGAAGACTATGGGTAGCTAATCTTCTTTTGCTTAGTGTAATTTGAACAAGTTCTTCCCTTTTAGCATTGTAAGACCTTTTAATCTTTCCTTCTCTATTTAATTCCATTTTCCTATGTTTGAATTTCATTGTTGAATGAATTGTTGTTAAGGCTAACCATCTTAGTAATTGTTTGTTTGATTAAATTGCTTTGTCTTGATGAATTTGGTTGATTTGTCTTGGTATTTGTTGAAGCAACTTGAAAGATTGTAACTTTGGTTTAAAAGTTGGAATCTTTTGAGTGGAATTTGGATTATTGTGTATTTAGGACATGGTTTAATGTTTTATTACATGATTCTAGCATGCTTCTTTGGTTTTGTGCTTAAAGCTTGCATCTTTATTTATGCTTATGTTTTAATAAGTATGGGTTTAGTTGTATTGAGTCATTTATGGATGGTTTAATTCATGGTGGCTAGTTCTTAGAAGTTTGTAATAGATAATTAGAGAAGGGAGGAAAGGAGGGGTCTTTACTTTGTTAATTGTGGGGGAACTTGGGATAATTGCACTAAGTTGTTTTTCCTTATTTGAATCTTTGAGTATTTAGTTGTTGTTAGTGATTTTTAGACTTGATAATCATTTCTCATGAAAAACTTCTCCCTATTTGTTATCTACATGTTTACCATTGTGAATATCATAGTTTGTAAGTAATTCTAGTCTTTGTTTCAATTAGTGTTTTAATTTGTGGTTAGATTAATTAATTTGTTTAATCGGTTTTTAGCAAGAGTCTAGATTAGATTTTTAGCATTCATCGCCTTCCCTTGGGTTCGATCCTTGTCTTACCCTTACTACCCTTTACTTAGGTTGGTTTGAGTCTAGATTCGGTTTTATAAATTGTTATTTGGCATAGCTAATTTGTGGAATTAACGACCCCGTAAAATAAGCTCGTCAAATTTGGCGCTGTTGCCGGGGAAGGCAATATAGCTAAATATCAAATTGAACTCTTGTTAGTGTCATATTTTGTTTATATTGTTTTTCAAATATTTCTTTTTGTATTGTTTGTAGGTTACTTGGGTTTGAAGTTACTAATTGTGTTGTGGAGTTGTTTTTAAAAGTTTATGCCTAGGTCACAAGAAGGATTTGGTGACCAAGACATTGACCCGTCCTCAAGTAGCATTTCCAATTGGTTGTTTTCGAACCCCCTCTATAGGAGACCCTTTGGGAGGGAGCCTAGTGAAGAAGAGTTTGGGAACAATATTTTTCAAGAACCACAAGAACAAGTGTTTGAGTCACCTCCTAGGAGACCACCACCTTTGAACATCATATACCCACCCGAAATGGAAGATAATAGAACTATTGGTGAAATCCGGGCACGAAACTATGAAGATCAACCGTTGTGTATCGCATACCCTCCCATGGGGGATGTAAATTTCGAGCTAAAGGGGTTCTTTGTTCATAATTTGCCAAGATTTCATGGAATGGTGGGGAATGATCCCAATAGGCACTTGGCCGAATTTCACATGATATGCCAAGGGGCCATCCCTCAAGGAGTGACCGAAGACCAATTTAAGCTTAGGGCATTTCCATTCTCTCTACAAGATGCCGCTAAGGAGTGGTTATTTTGTCTTCCGGCCCATTCCGTCAATACTTGGGTGGGTTTGAAGAAGAAATTTCTTGAGAAATACTACCCGGATTCAAGGCATAACCATTCAAAGAAGCTCATCACTACCATTGAGCAAGATATGGGGGAAACTCTCTATGACTATTGGGAACGTTTTAAAAGCCTCGTGGCAAGGTGCCCGTATCATGGAATGTCGGGGGATGATCTATTGACGGCCTTCAATGAAGGATTATGCCAAAACGGCCAACGGATGATTATAGCCTCCACCGGAGGTGGTATTGATACACTTAATGTGGCCGAGGCCAACAACATTATTGAGAAGTTGGCTATGAACACAAGAAGCTACGGGAGGAAAAATGAAAGGGGAGGAAGCTCTAGAAATGTATCTTCCATGGAAGATTCTCATGCCTCTCAAAATCACAAACTCATGCAAGAGATGGGTGAACTTAAAAGCTTGGTATCCAACTTGGTTGTCAACAAAGGTATTCATTTTCTCAACACCCCGAACCGCTTGAATGTTCTTATTGTGGAGGTGACCATGCTACAAATACTTGTTACATCATGATTGAGCAAGGAGCCACTATGGAGAGTGTCAATGCCATGGGGTATGGGAACTACAATGCTAGAAACCCAAGTGGTGGAGGAATGTATAACCAAGTGGGAAATCGTGATCTTTTGGGGTGGGGAGGAGACAAGTCAAAGAGTTTTGAAAATGGTCAATTTCAACCAAAATCCAAATCAAGGGAATTCTTCTTCTCAAGGGAACTTGAGTGACATCTTGCAAACACTTCTTGCCAATCAAGAGAAGGATAGGGAGGAGGCAAGGAGGGATAGAGAGCAAGCAAGGAAGGATAGGGAGGCTAACAACCTTAGGGTGAACAACTTGGAAACCCAACTATCCCAAATGGCCTCAAATTTGTCAAAATCCCAAGCCTCAAGCTCAACAAGATTCCCATCACAAACCATGACATTGAGGGGAGGCAAAGAGCTGGAAGTAAACCCCCTTGGCAAAGGAAAGGAAAAGATGAAGAATATTGAGATGGAAACCATTGAGATTGAAGACCAAGGAGAATTGGTGGTTAGTCAAGAAGAGATATTGAGAAATGAAAAAGGGGCATCCAAAAGCATGGAGCCAAAGGGAGACACTTCAAGGAAGGGCAAAGGGACCCGGAAGTCCCATTCCCTAGTGCTTTGATAAGCACAAGAAAATATGCCAAGGAGAATGACTTATATGAGACTTTCCGGAAATGTGAGGTTAACATTCCTCTTCTTAACTTGTTGAATAGTGTCCCTAGGTATGCAAAGTTTTTGAAAGAACTTTGCACACCTAGGAGAAATCCTAAGAAGGGAACCCATAAGGTTAGGGTGAGTGAACATGTGTCGGCCATTTTCAAACAAAATTTGCCCAAGAAATGTGGAGACCCGGGCATGTTCACTATTCCTTGCACTATTGGGGGAAAGAGTTTTAAACGTGCCATGCTAGACCTTGGGGCTTCTATAAACGTCATGCCTTTATCTATTTATGAGACCCTAGGTTTAGGACCTTTGTCTAAGACCGGGGTAGTCATTCAACTTGCCGATAGGTCTAGTGTTTACCCCAAGGGCATGGTAGAGGATGTACTAGTGGAAGTCGATAATCTTGTCTTTCCGGCGGATTTCTACGTCTTAGATATGGAATCTAGCTCTAGTGCCACCCCTCTCCTTCTTGGTAGGCCGTTTATGAAAACTTCAAATACCAAGATCGATGTTTCAAACGGGTGCTTGACTATGGAGTTTGAAGGAAAAAGATTAACTTACAATATATATGACTCCATGAGGCACCCGAGTGACCATCAATCTTGTTTCTTCTTGGATATTTTTGAGCCATTAGTGAATAGAGACCATTAGTGACCATCAAACTTTGTGATAGAGACCCACTCGAGGTAGCTTTAACTAACCCCATGGAAGAGGAAGGTTTGCGCTTGTTGTTGGTCTTTGATGTGCAGGAATGTCTTGAAGAATTGGAGAAGGAAGAGCCAATAGAAACATATGAGGAGCTCAACGTCATAGAGATGCTGAAAACAGGGCAAGGCAGTGCTCGCAGCCTGCGCTGCGTCGTACGACGCAGCCTGCGTCACTGGACGCAGCCTGCGTCCTGCACTGGCTAGGTTGTCCGAGTTATTTGCCTTGAGTATCCCACTCCACAAACCCCTCCCTTCCATTATCCAACCTCCTAAGGTCGAGTTGAAGACCCTCCCAAGCCATTTAAAGTACATCTTTCTAGGGGACAAGAACACCCTACCACTTATCATTTCAAGCACACTCACCGAGGACCAAGAAGGCAAATTGGTATCACTACTTGAAAAGCATAAGGAAACATTTGGGTGGAGCATAGCGGACCTAAAAGGGATAAGCCCGGTGACTTGCATGCACAAGATACGGCTTGAAGTGGATGCCAAACCGGTCCGACAACCCCAAAGGAGGCTCAATCCACCCATGGCGGAGGTAGTGCAAGAAGAGGTAATTAAGCTATTGCAAATGGGTATCATTTTCCCTATTTCCGACTCTCGTTGGGTTAGCCCAACTCAAGTCGTACCCAAAAAGGGAGGAGTGACGGTAGTCAAGAATGCACAAGGAGACTTGGTCTCCACCCGACCACAAACCGGTTGGAGAGTGTGTATTGACTACCGCCGCTTGAATGCGGTAACATTGAAAGACCATTTCCCGCTACCATTTATTGATCAAATGTTAGAAAGATTAGCGGGGAAAGCTTTCTATTGTTTCCTTGACGGTTACTCGGGGTATTTTCAAATCCCAATTGCACCCGAGGACCAAGTCAAGACCACATTCACATGCCCATTTGGTACATTTGCTTATCGTCGTATGCCCTTTGGTTTGTGTAATGCACCGGGAACTTTTCAACGGTGCATGTTGAGTATTTTCTCCGACTATGTAGAACGAATCATAGAAGTATTCATGGACGATTTCACCGTCCATGGGGACTCCTATTGGGCTATCAAATCTTTCAACCAAAACCAAGATGAGAGCGGTATGCACCGAAAGCTTCAATTACAAGAACTTGAAGAAATTCGCCAAGATGCCTATGAGAACTCTTCCATCTATAAAGAGAAAACAAGAAGATGGCATGATGGGATGATAAACTGTAGAGTTTTCAAGGAAGGTGAAAAAGTTCTTGTGTTCCAAAACCGGTTTAAGCTCTTTCCGGGCAAGTTGAGGTCAAGATGGTTTGGACCTTACACCGTCAAGAAAGTGTTTACTCATGGAGCTATAGAAGTGGAGGGGCCCGGGGATGGAAAACTCCTCAAAGTGAATGGCCACCGTCTCAAGCACTACTTCCAAGGATGTACCCGGGAAGGGGAAGAGGAGGTCTTGCTTGAAGACCCGGTCTATCAAAGTTAAAAAGCTTGAAATAGCTAAGTCGAGCCATCGACTCTAAATAAACGGCAAACTATGTACATACTCTATCCTTGTGAATATTTCTTTGAAGTTTCATTGTTAATTCTTAGTATTTGAGTTGTTTTCAATTAGTTAGACATTGCATCAATCAAAATTTTTTGAAGTTACTAACGGTTTTGTGAAGTTTTGCGAGTTTTCAGCCGCCTCGGGATGCGTGCCATGGATAAAAAGTTCGGGAATCGATGGAATTTGGATATTGGAGGTTATCATGGACCATTGGAGTGAAAATGCAAGTATAGAGGTGTTTGGAACACTTAGCCAAAATTTGACTAAGTGCAAAAGGTTAGAAGAACTGGCAGTGCAGGACGCAGCCTGCGTCGTAGGACGCAGCCTGCGTCGTAGGACGCAGCCTGCGTCGAAAGCAGTTTTCAGCTTTTGATCTCCCTTTTGCCCGAGTTCTTCATAAAATCAAAACTCATCTTCATTAACCTTTTCTTCACGAAAAACACCCCAAACCAACCCCAATCCCTCAAAACTTCATCTTTCTCCCTCAAATCTTCCAAAACTTTCATCTAACTCAATCAAATTCTTCTTCCTAATCATTATTCTACCTTCAATCACCCCAAAATCAATCTCTAATCACTCACAATCTCAGAAACACCGTCTTTGAAAACCTTGAAATTTTTTCCTCAAATTCGATTTTTAGGAACTTTGTTGGGTTTTTAAGCTTGTTTGTTGGATTCCCTACCTATTCTAATCATCAAGGAGCTTGAAATTTGTGGAATCAATAACGTATAACTTCATACTCAACTTTTCCATTGTTCTTTAAATTTTTGCTCGATTTTAGGCTGGAATTGGTCTTAGGTTGAGTTTCCCCTTGCCCTTGATTGATTGTGTAGTTAGGATTGGACAAAATTTTCTGAGTGAGGTAAAGAAATTCAGCAAACACTAAGTTTTTGAGGTGTTGAAATTGTTGCACACCAAGTGTTTGTTGAATTGCTTGAGTGAAAAATCTTTTGAGTGATTGTTTGTTGCTTGTTGAATTTTGCAGAAATGGCACCCAAGATTTCCAAATTGTTTGGCAAAGGGAAGAATAAGAGGGCCGCGGTGAGTGAGCCCGACACTGAGGTGGAAGCGGTGTTCATGGGCTATGAAAGGTTGAATATTCAATATAAGAGAATTTGGGATAAGCTAACCTCACCCCGACAACAACCTCTCGTAGCCACAAAATTCTTTTGCCCAAACACCCTCCATGCCTTAGGCATGTTCGACTTCACAAGGGACATGCTAGCTAAAGTAGGACTAGAGGCTTATCTCGAGCCAGACTCCTGGGATCACACCTATAGGAGTTTCGCTGACGAGCTTATTTTACGGGGTCGTTAATTCCACAAATTAGCTATGCCAAATAACAATTTATAAAACCGAATCTAGACTCAAACCAACCTAAGTAAAGGGTAGTAAGGGTAAGACAAGGATCGAACCCAAGGGAAGGCGATGAATGCTAAAAATCTAATCTAGACTCTTGCTAAAAACCGATTAAACAAATTAATTAATCTAACCACAAATTAAAACACTAATTGAAACAAAGACTGAATTACTTACAAACTATGATATTCACAATGGTAAACATGTAGATAACAAATAGGGAGAAGTTTTTCATGAGAAATGATTATCAAGTCTAAAAATCACCAATAACAACTAAATACTCAAAGATTCAAATAAGGAAAAACAACTTAGTGCAATTATCCCAAGTTCCCCCACAATTAACAAAGTAAAGACCCCTCCTTTCCTCCCTTACTCTAATTATCTATTACAAACTTCTAAGAACTAGCCACCAATGAATTAAACCATCCATAAATGACTCAATACAACTAAACCCATACTTATTAAAACATAAGCATAAATAAAGATGCAAGCTTTAAGCACAAAACCAAAGAAGCATGCTAGAATCATGTAATAAAACATTAAACCATGTCCTAAATACACAATAATCCAAATTCCACTCAAAAGATTCCAACTTTTAAACCAAAGTTACAATCTTTCAAGTTGCTTCAACAAATATCAAGACAAATCAACCAAATTCATCAAGACAAAGCAATTTAATCAAACAAACAATTACTAAGATGGTTAGCCTTAACAACAATTCATTCAACAATGAAATTCAAACATAGGAAAATGGAATTAAATAGAGAAGGAAGGATTAAAAGGTCTTACAATGCTAAAAGGGAAGAACTTGTTCAAATTACACTAAGCAAAAGAAGATTAGCTACCCATAGTCTTCATAATACAACCAATTTCTAAACAAAAACCCATTACAAGAGCCAAAGTTTGAAGAACAAAAAGAGAGAATTCTAAGGAAAATATGATGTTGTATGTTGAATGCTTGATGCCCTTGCCTCTCTTCAGAAATCTTCTTTTATACCCTTGGTCCGCAAACCTAGGGGCCTTGAAAGGTGGGCTTCCAAAAGACAAGACGAGAAAATGAGAAAAACCCGTGCTGAGAGATGACGCAGGCTGCGTCCTACGACGCAGGCTGCGTCTACTGACGCAGGCTGCGTCGAGCACTGCCCAACTTTTGCCTTGTTTTCCTTCTTGACTTTCGTTGACCCCATGGATATTGACCCCGCCTTGACTTCCATTGACCCATTGGGCTTTGTCTTCAAACCTTGGTGATTCATTGGTAGCCCACTTCAAGTTACTGGTTTTTGGGTCTCGGGTTTTCGGTTTTGACTTTTATTGACTTTCGGGATTTGACTCTCAAAATTGACTTAAAATACTAAATACTAACATTATTACAAAAACTAAATTTAACATAAAACAAAGCTAATGACCCGTAAAAAGTAGAACGAAAGACTCTAAAAATTACTACTAGACACGACAATATTTGACGTTGTCAAACACCCCCACACTTGGACTTTTACTCGTCCCGAGTAAAACTCGAGATTAGCACAAATGACATGAGCCCAACAAAGTGTGTGTGTAGGTATTGACCTCTCTTCCCTCACTACACCCTTCTTATACTCCCTCTTAAACAATCCACCAATGACAAAAACAAAATAAAAAGACTCAATTCTTGTGACACTCTTCTCTCACTCCCCCTCCTTATATCATCCCTCAAGACTAAAGACACGACATGCCACCTACTCCGACTCAACTCAATTCCTCCCTCCTTATAGCTCCAAATAAAGTAGTATTACCATCTTTGCCTTATCCCAAGGCATAGCGAGATGGTCTTTCTCAACAACCTCCATACAAATCCACTCCTTATATCACCCCCTTATTACTCCACTAATGCAAATCATGGTTACTTGGTTGGCCCCAAACTTCACAATTTGCACAACCAAGCGACCACCAACATAAATCCACCAATTTGAAACAAAGTTTTGTGACTCAAAAATAAAAATAAAAGGGTCCTAAACTAGCCTCCTTCCAATTTCCTCCTTATCACTCCCTTCTTATTCCTCCAAAATCCTCATCATAGGAAGAATCATGCTCAAATTTTTTTCATTTTTTCATTTTTCTATTTTTTTCTTGAAAATCCCTCATTTTGCCTAAGGTGCCCTTTCGGGTTTTCACCTTAGCTTTTCCTTTCCTCTCATTGGTGGCTCGCAACTCGATTCTTCATTTTGCCCGGAATGCCCTTTCGGGTTTTCATTCCGTCCTCGGCCACCTTCCCAATCTTGCCTAGGCGCCCACCCTTGTGGGTTTTCACCTAGCCGGGATTTTCAATTTTTTTTTTTTTCTTTTCTTTTTCTCTTTTTTTTTTCTTTTCTTTTTCCTCAAAATAAAGACATAAAAAAAATTACAATGCATCAAAAATAAACTAACTATGTACAATCTTCTCCCCCACACTTAAAATATACAATGTCCTCATTGTAGGAGAGAAAAAATAATGTTACCTCATCAATTGTCGAAAGGAGAAGACCCCGAGGCACCTCCCCGGTTTCTCCTCCTATCCCTTTCTTCTCTAATCCGCCTTCTTCGCTCCATGCCTTCATCAAGGGTTGCTTAGGTGTAAGGAAAAGGGTAGCCCGGGTTTTGTTGCATGGACATCCCAAAGAGAGAGCTAGCCAATCCATAAACGTCCTCTTGTGCCACCGCATCCTCATAGGAGTCTTGAAGATAGGTGTGGTGGCGCTCATTTTGAACGTTAAAGTGGCTCGTAGCTTGCTCCCTCCAAGCATTTTGGGTGGCCCACATATCATTTTGTTCCCGCCATCTTTTATCTTGTTGCTCTCTCCATAGGCAGGCTTCCTCTTGCCCGTCTAGCATCCTCCTCCATTCCTCACTTTGAGCCCTCTCGGCCTCCGCTCTCAATCTCTCCCTCTCCTCCACAACATTGTGCCAATCATCCAAAGTCTCAAGCCTACCTCCTTGAAGTTGTTGCCAAGTGTTTGAGGCATCCACCCTCCCACTAATGTGCGCCAAGACGTCATTGGTGCTAGCAAAATAGTTAGCCATTTGTTGTTGCCATGGCTCCACGGGGTGCTAGAACGACCCTCCGCATCAAACATGGGGGTGTCGGTATCATGGTGGCTTTGGAATGGTGATTGGAAATGAAATGGTGGTGGTGGTGGTTGTTGTTGTTGTTGTTGTTGTTGTTGTTGTTGTTGTTGTTGTTGTTGTTGTTGTTGTTGTTGTTGTTGTTGGTTGTTGTTGTTGTTGTTGTTGTTGTTGTTGTTGTTGTTGTTGTTGTTGTTGTTGTTGTTGTTGTTGTTGTTGTTGTTGTTGTTGTTGTTCAAAATTGGTGGGTTGGGAAGGTCCTTGCTCAATTGCAAGGATCTCAATCTCCTCTCTCAAATGCTCACTTCCCTCACCACCCTCTCTCCTTGCCCTCCTTTGCCTCAAAGGAACTTCTGCTACCTCCTCCTCTTCCGCACTACTTACCCCCAAACTTTCCTCTCTAGGACAAACAAAATCCCATGCCGCGGGTCCTCTAGGTAAAGGATTGTTTTGAGGTCTAGGCAACTTCATGTAGCTTAGCCCGTCACTTCCCAACCAAAACCCTTTTAAGGGTTGCTCCTTGCTAGTCTTGAACATATGCACTTCCTCTAGCCCAAGACGGTTGTACCTCGTCAAACCCCTACATATGTTCACCGCTTGACCATTAGGAATGCCCCCCTCATAATGCCTTACCAAGAAAGAAATCACCCCCCCACAATGGATGCTTGCCCTTGCCGATTTTTGCCTATGCTTGATGCAAGCTCTCAAAAACAAATCGGCCCAATCCGGGATCCCTACCCCCTCCGGAAGCATAGTCCACAAACAAAGCCGGATCTTCTCCGGCACTTTGGTGGGTTCTCCCGCGGAGTTGAAAATGGTGGTAAGGAACCTAGTAATTAGGCGGAGTACGGGGTGGGTGATGGCGGACAGTTTGGCATCCTTAGACGGGCCATGGTCATCGGCAATGTGACCCCACATCTGGTGCATTTTTCCCCTTGGGCACCTAATGTCTACGGGTTGCTTGGTGATTTTTAGGATTTGACGGATTTCGGAAGTTGTGGCGTTATGCCAAGTTTGGTTCAATCGGAAGCGGTAGGCTTTCTCCTCACCTTCGGGCACATCCAACTCCGACAAGGTGGCTAGAAACTCGTATGCAAAACTCCTTTAGGTGTAATCCCAGGAGTTTGGCTCGAGATAAGCCTCTAGCCCTACTTTAGCCAGCATGTCCCTTGTCAGGTTGAACATACCTAAGGCATGGAGGGTGGTTGGGCAAAAGAATTTGGTTGCTACAAGAGGATGAGTGGATATTTGATCCCAAATTTTCTTATATTGAGCTTGCATCCTCTCATAGCCCATAAACACCGCTTCTACCTCGGTGTCGGGCTCACTCACCGCGGCCCTCTTATTTTTTCCCTTGCCAAACAGTTGAGAGATTTTTGGTGCCATTTCTGCAAAATGTAACAAACAACACACTACAACAACAAGAAGTAATCACTCGAAAGGTTTTTCACTCAAGCAATTCAACAAACACTTGGTGTGCAACAATTTCTACACCTCAAAAAGCTAGTGTTTGTTGAATTTCTTTACCTTACTCAGAAAACTTTATCCAATCCTAACTACACAATCAAGCAAGGGGAAAGGGGAACTCAACCTAAGACTAGAGCTAGCCTAATTCGAGCAAAAACTTGAAGATTGATGAAAAAGTCGAGTATGAAGTTATACCTTTGCTTTTCCACAAGATTCAAGTGCCTTGGTGATTAGAAATAGGTAGGAATTCGACAAATAGCCTTAAAAACCCAGCAAAAGACCCTAAAAACGAATTTTAGGGAAAAAAATCTATGGTTGTTTAAGACGGATTTTCTGAGTTTTAGGGTGAGTGAGATTGATTTTGGGGTTATTGAGTGCAGAATAATGATTAGGGAGAAGATTGGGATTGATTTTGATGAAGGTTTTGGAAGATTTGAGTGAGAAAGATTGATTTTTGAGGGATTGGGGGTTGGGTTTGGTGTGCTTGTCGTGAAAAACAAAGAAGAAGATGGGGTTTGTGTTTTATGAAGAACACGGGCAAGAATTAGAAAATAAACGAAATCAGCACTCGACGCAGGCTGCGTCCTACGACGCAGGCTGCGTCGTCACGATGCAGGCTGCGTCCTACGACGCAGGCTGCGTCCTTCACTGCCGGATCACCTTGCCTTTTGCACTTAGCCAAAATTTGGCTAAGTGTTCCAAACACCTCCATACTTGCAAATTCACTTCAATGGCCCAAAATAACCTCCAATATCTAAATTCCATCGATTCCTGAACTTTTCATCCGTGGCACGCATCCCGAGGCGGCCAAAAACTCGTAAAACTTCACAAAACCGTTAGTAACTTCAAAAAAATTTGATTGATGCAATGTTTAACTAACTTAAAACAACTTGAATTCTAAGATTTAACAAAGAAACTTCAAAAAAATACTCACAAGGATAGAGTATGTACATGTTTTGCCGTTTATTTAGAGTCGATGGCTCGACTTAGCTATTTCAAGCTTTTTAACTTTGATAGACCGGGTCTTCAAGCAAGACCTCCTCTTCCCCTTCCCGGGTACATCCTTGGAAGTAGTGCTTGAGACGGTGGCCATTCACTTTGAGGAGTTTTCCATCCCCGGGCCCCTCCACTTCTATAGCTCCATGAGTAAACACTTTCTTGACGGTGTAAGGTCCAAACCATCTTGACCTCAACTTGCCCGGAAAGAGCTTAAACCGGTTTTGGAACACAAGAACTTTTTCACCTTCCTTGAAAACTCTACAGTTTATCATCCCATCATGCCATCTTCTTGTTTTCTCTTTGTAGATGGAAGAGTTCTCATAAGCATCTTGGCGAATTTCTTCAAGTTCTTGTAATTGAAGCTTTCGGTGCATACCGCTCTCATCTTGGTTTTGGTTGAAAGATTTGATAGCCCAATAGGCTTTGTGCTCAACCTCCACGGGGAGGTGGCAAGCCTTGCCATAGATGAGACGGAATGGGGACATGCCAATGGGGGTTTTGAAAGCGGTCCTATATGCCCACAATGCATCAACTAGCCTCTTACTCCAATCCTTTCTATCCGGATTCACCGTCTTTTCAAGTATTCCTTTAATTTCACGGTTTGAGAGTTCGGCTTGACCGTTTGTTTGTGGGTGGTAGGCCGTGGAAATCTTATGATTCACCCCATACCTCTTGAGAAGGCCTCCAATCACCTTGTTGCAAAAATGGGTCCCCCTATCACTAATGATAGCCCTTGGAAAGCCAAACCGAGAGAATATGTTCTCTTCAATGAAAATGGCTACTACCTTGGCATCATCGGTGCGGGTAGGAATTGCTTCAACCCATTTTGATACATAGTCCACCGCCAAGAGGATGTATAAATAACTACCGGAATTAGGAAAGGGGCCCATAAAGTCATTTCCCCACACATCAAAGATCTCACAATATAGAAGAGGTTGTTGTGGCATCTCATTTATTTTTGTCAAATTCCCCACCCTTTGACATCGGTCACAAGTCTTTACAAATTTGTGGGCATCTTTGAAAAGGCTTGGCCAAAAGAAACCGCATTCAAGCACTTTTCTAGCGGTTCTTTGTGGCCCAAAATGTCCTCCACAAGCATAGTCATGACAATGATGTAAGATGGAAGAAATCTCACTCTCGGGCACACATCTTCTCACAAGTTGATCTTGGCAAAACTTCCACAAGTAAGGATCATCCCATGTATAGTACTTTGCATCGGATTTGACTTTGCTCTTTTGATGAGAAGAGAAATGGCTTGGAAGCCGCTTTGTCACCAAATAGTTGACCATGGTAGCATACCATGGCTCCTCCACTTGTATAGCATAAAGTGACTCATGAGGGAGACCTCCTTCAACCTCATCAAGAGGGCATGATGGTCTTCCTTCATGATTTAGACGGCTCAAATGATCCGCCACCACATTCTTCACTCCTTTCTTGTCTTTTATTTCCACATCAAACTCACTTAGGAGAAGGATCCATCTCAACAACCTTGGCTTTGCATCCTTCTTTGCCACAAGGTATCTAATGGCGGCATGATCGGTGTAGATGATCACCTTTGTGCCCAAGAGATAAGATCGGAATTTTTCTAGAGCATAAATCACACCAAGGAACTCCTTCTCCGTCGTGGAATAGTTCTTTTGAGCATCATTCAAGAGGGGTGAAGCATATTGGATCACATGGGGTCCCTTGTCACTCTTTTGACCCAAAACCACTCCCAATGCATAGTCACTTGCATCGGTCATGATTTCAAATGGAAGATCCCATCGTGGTGCTTGAATAATTGGTGCGGTTACCAATCTCTCCTTTAAGTCATCGAATGCTTTCCTACAAGAGGCATCAAAGACAAACTCCGCTTCTTTGTGCAAAAGCTTACATAACGGGTTAGCAATCTTGGAAAAATCCTTAATAAATCTCCGGTAGAAACCGGCATGTCCGAGAAAAGATCTAATGTCTCGGGTGTTACAGGGATAAGGTAAAGTTTTGATGATGTCAACCTTAGCCTTATCCACCTCAACCCCCCTTTCCAACACTACATGTCCTAGAACGATGCCACTAGTCACCATGAAATGACATTTTTCGGAGTTTAAAATGAGATGAGACTCTTGGCATCGCTCTAAGACAAGAGCAAGGTGTTTTAGACATGCGTCATAGGAGTCCCCATGGACGGTGAAATCGTCCATGAATACTTCTATGATCCTTTCTACATAGTCGGAGAAAATACTCAACATGCACCGTTGAAAAGTTCCTGGTGCATTACACAAACCAAAGGGCATACGACGATAAGCAAATGTACCAAATGGGCATGTGAATGTGGTCTTGACTTGGTCCTCGGGTGCGATTGGGATTTGAAAATACCCCGAGTACCCGTCAAGGAAACAATAGAAAGCTTTTCCCGCTAGTCTTTCTAACATTTGATCAATAAATGGTAGCGGGAAATGGTCTTTCAATGTAACCGCATTCAAGCGGCGGTAGTCAATACACACCCTCCAACCGGTTTGTGGTCGGGTGGAGACCAAGTCTCCTTGTGCATTCTTGACTACCGTCACTCCTCCCTTTTTGGGTACGACTTGAGTAGGGCTAACCCAACGAGAGTCGGAAATAGGGAAAATGATACCCATTTGCAATAGCTTAATTACCTCTTCTTGCACTACCTCCGCCATGGGTGGATTGAGCCTCCTTTGGGGTTGTCGGACCGGTTTGGCATCCACTTCAAGCCGTATCTTGTGCATGCAAGTCACCGGGCTTATCCCTTTTAGGTCCGCTATGCTCCACCCAAATGTTTCCTTATGCTTTTGAAGTAGTGATACCAATTTGTCTTCTTGGTCCTCGGTGAGTGTGCTTGAAATGATAAGTGGTAGGGTGTTCTTGTCCCCTAGAAAGATGTACTTCAAATGGCTTGGGAGGGTCTTCAACTCGACCTTCGGGGGCTGGATTATGGAAGGGAGGGGCTTGTGGAGTGTATTACTCAAGGCAAACAACTCGGACAGGTTTGCCAGTTCAGGACGCAGGCTGCGTCGTGCGACGCAGGCTGCGTCGTATGGCGCAGGCTGCGTTTTGCGCGGGTTTGCCTTGTTTTCAGCATTTCTATGATGTTGAGTTCCTCATATCTTTCTAGGGGCTCTTCCCTTTCCAAGTCTTCAAGACATTCCTGCACATCAACGGCCAACAACAAACGAAAACCTTCCTCTTCCATGTTGTTAGTTAAAGCTACTTCGAGTGGGTCTCTATCACAAAATTTATACATTTGATTCACTAATTGCTCAAACATATCCAAGAAGAAACAAGATTGATGGTCACTCGGGTGCCGCATGGAGTCATATATATTGTAAGTTAATCTTTTCCCTTCAAACTCCATCGTCAAACACCCGTTTGAAACATCGATCTTGGTATTTGAAGTTTTCATAAACGGCCTACCAAGAAGGAGAGGGGTCGCACTAGAGCTAGATTCCATATCTAAGACGTAAAAATCCGCCGGGAAGACAAGATTATCGACTTCCACTAGCACATCCTCTACCATGCCCTTGGGATAGACACTAGACCTATCGGCTAATTGAACGACCACCCCGGTCTTAGACAAAGATCCTAAGCCTAGGGTCTCATAAATAGATAGGGGCATGACGTTTATAGAAGCCCCAAGATCTAGCATAGCACGTTTAAAACTTTTTCCTCCAATAGTGCAAGGGATAGTGAACATGCCCGGGTCTCCACATTTCTTTGGTAAATTTTGCTTGAAAATGGCCGACACATGTTCACTCACCCTAACCTTATGGGTTCCGTTCTTGGGATTTCTCCTAGGTTTACAGAGTTCCTTCAAGAACTTTGCATACCTAGGGACACTATTCAACAAGTTAAGAAGAGGAATGTTTACCTCACATTTCCGGAAAGTCTCATATAAGTCATTCTCCTTGGCATACTTCCTTGTGCTTATCAAAGCACTAGGAAATGGGACTTCCGGTATGTACTCCTCCACTTCATCATCTTCAATAATGTCTTTGCCCTTCCTTGAAGTGTCTCCCTTGGGGTCCTTGCTTGTGGATGCCCCTTTTTCATTCTTCGATATCTCTTCATGACCAACCACCAATTCTCCTTGGACTTCAATCTCCAAGGTTTCCATCTCAAGATTCTTCATCTTTTCCTTTCCTTTTCCAAGGGGGTTTACTTCCAACTCTTTGCCTCCCCTCAAGGTCATGGCACTAGCATCTTCCCTAGGTGGGGGAATGGTTTGATATGGGAATCTTGTGGAGCTTGAGGCTTGGGATTTTGACATATTTGAGGCCATTTGGGATAGTTGGGTTTCCAAGTTGCTCACCCTAAGGTTGTTAGCCTCCCTATCCTTCCTTGCTTCCTCTCTATCCCTCCTTGCCTCCTCCCTATCTTTCTCTTGATTGGCAAGGAGTGTTTGCAAGATGTCACTCAAGTTCCCTTGAGAAGAAGAATTCCCTTGAATGGGACCTTGGTTTGGTTGTCTTTGAGATTGAGAATTACTTGGAAAATTTGAGTTGTTGGGTCTTGGGTTGTTGAAATTTCTTTGGGGATTTTGGTTGAAATTAGAGTTTCGGTTTTGGGTTGGATTTTGGGCTCTCAAGTGATTGAATTGACCATTTTCGAAACTCTTTGACTTGTCTCCTTCCCACCCCAAAAGATCACGGTTTCCCACTTGGTTGTACATTCCTCCACCACTTGGGTTTCTAGAATTATAATTTCCATACCCCATAGCATTGACGCTCTCCATAGTGGCTCCTTGCTCAATCATGATGTAACATGTATTGGTAGCATGGTCACCTCCACAATATGAACATTCAAGTGGTTCGGGGTGTTGAGAAAATGAGTTGCCTTTGTTAACAACCAAGTTGGACACCATGCTTTTAAGTTCACCCATCTCTTGCATGATTTTGTGATTTTGAGAGGCATAAGGATCTTCCATGGAAGATACATTTCTAGAGCTTCCTCCCCTTTCATTCTTCCTCCCGTAGCTTCTTGTGTTCATTGCCAACTTCTCAATAATATTGTTGGCCTCGGCCACATTAAGTGTATCAATTCCACCTCCGGTGGCGGCAATGATCATCCGTTGGTCGTTTTGGCACAACCCTTCATTGAAGGTCGTCAATAAATCGTCCCCCGACATCCCATGATATGGGCATCTTGCCACAAGGCTTTTGAAACGCTCCCAATAGTCATAAAGGGTTTCCCCCATGTCTTGCTCAATGGTAGTGATGAGCTTCTTTGAGTGATTGTGCCTTGAATCCGGGTAATATTTCTCAAGAAACTTCTTCTTCAAACCCACCCAAGTGGTAACGGAGTGGGCCGGAAGGCAAAAGAGCCATTCCTTAGCGGCATCTTGTAGAGAAAACGGAAATGCCCTTAGCTTGAATTGGTCTTCGGTCACTCCTTGGGGAATAGCCCCTTGGCAAATCATGTGGAATTCGGCCAAGTGCCTATTGGGGTCATTCCCCACCATTCCATGGAATCTAGGCAAGTTATGGACAATGAACCCCTTGAGCTCGAAGTTTACATCCCCCATGGGACGATATGCGATACATAGTGGTTGCTCCTCATAGTTCCTTGCCCGGATCTCACCAATTGTTCTATTATCCTCCATATTGGGTGGGTAGAGGATGTCCAATAGAGATGGTATCCTCGGTGGTGACTCAAATACTTGCTCCGCTTGTTCTTCAAAAATATTATTCTCCAACTCCTCTTCACTAGGCTCCCTCCAAAAAGGTCTCCTATAGAGGGGATTTGAAAATAACCAATTGGATATGCTACCTGAGGATGGATCAATGTCTTGGTCACCAAGTCCCTCTTATGACCTAGGCATAAACTTTTTTTAAAAACAACTTAAGAACACAATTAGTAACTTCAACACCAAGTAACCTACAAACAATACAATAAGAAATATTTGAAAAAAACAATCTAAACAAAGTATGACACTAACAAGAGTTTCAATTTGATATATAGCTATATTGCCTTCCCCGGCAGCGGCGCCAAATTTGACGAGCTAAAATATGGTGTCGTTAATTCCGCAAATTAACTAGGCCAAATAGAAATTTATAAAACCTTTCCTAGACTCAAACCAACCTAAATAAAAAGGGTAGTAAGGGTAAGAAAAGGGTCGAACACAAGGGAAAGCGGTAATGCTAAAATAATCTAATCTAAACTCTTGTAAAATATCAATTAACTAAACTAATGACTCTAATCACAAATGAAAACACTAATTACTAATTAAGACACTAATTAAAACAAAGGCTTAATTTAATTACAAACTATGATATTCACAATGGAAAACATGTAGATAACATATAGGGAGAAAGTTTTTCATGAGAATTGATTATCAAGTCTGAAATTACCAACAACAACTAAATACTCAAAGATTCAAATATGGAGAACTAACTTAGTGCAATTATCCCAAGTTCCCCACAATTAACAAAGTAAAGACCCCTCCTTTCCTCTCTTCTCTAATTATCTATTACAAGCTTCTAAGAACTAGCCACCATGAATTAAACCATCCATAAATGACCCAATACAACTCAACCAATACTTATTAAAACATAAGCATAAATAAAGATGCAAGCTTTAAGCACAAAACCAAAGAAACATGCTAGAATCATGTAATAAAACATTAAACCATGTTCTAATTACACAATAACCCAAATTCCACTCAAAAGATTCCAACTTTTAAACCAAAGTTACAATCTTTCAAGGTTGCTTCAACAAATACCAAGACAAATTAACCAAATTCATCAAGACAAAGCAAATAATTAAACAAACAATTGCTAGGATGGTTAGTCTTAACAACAATTCATTCAACAATGGAATTCAAACATAAGAAAATGGAATTAAATAGAGAAGGAAGGTTAAAAAGGTCTTACAATGCTAAAAGGGAAGAACTTGTTCAAATTACACTAAGCAAAGAAAAGATTAGCTACCCATGGTCTTCATATTACAACCCATTTCTAATTAAAACCAATTACAAGAGCCAAAGTTGAAGAACAAAGTAGAGAATTTCTAAGGAAAAATATGATGTTGAATGTTGTATGCTTGGCTCTCTTCTCTCTCTTCAGATTTCTGCTTAAATACCCTTGGTCCGCAAACCTAGGGGCCTTCAAAGGTGGGCTTTCAAAAGACAAGACGGAGAAATGAAGAAATGTCGTGCTGAGAAAGGACGCAGGCTGCGTCCTACGATGCAGGCTGCGTCCTGATGACGCAGGCTGCGTCGTGTACTGGCCGATTTCCCTTTGCTTTTCCTTCTTGACTTTCGTTGACCCATGGAACTTTGGCCCCTCCTTGACTTCCATTGACCCATTGGGTTTGGTCTTCTTGCCTTGATGATTCAATGCTAGCCCACTCCAATTTCCGGGTTTTTGAGTCTCGGATTTCGAGTTTGACTTTCGTTGACTTCCGGGTTTGACTCTCAAAATTGACTCAAATTACTAAATAGTAACATTATTACTAAAACTAAAGTTAACATAAAATAACGCTAATGATCCGTAAAAAGTAAAACAAAAGACCCTAATAGATACAACTAGACAAAACACAATTTGGTGTTGTCAATACCAATGGTAAGATGGAGGAAACTATCAAGAGTAATTTCCAAGAGCTAAACAAGTTGGAAGAGAAAGAAGCACTTAGATAGAAGGAAGAGAGCATGACACATTAAGGACGAGAGAAATCATCGATGATGAACAAATATACTTCAATGAGGCTTGTCAATCTTCAATCTTCAGTAAAGGATACTTCTTCTAGGTAACACATGATCCACCTCAAAACGGTAGATACAAACAAACATAACATCACTCAACACAATCAACAAACAAGATAGAACCTAACAAACATCAAGTACACCAAAGACTACCACCTTAGGTCCTTAAGTCTACCCGTCTCTCATTTATTATTTCAAGGTCAAGTAGTTTAAGTTTAGGGTTCACGTGTGTGCGTCGGGAGCGTTTAAGCTCTGATACCAACTGTGACAACCCTCGCGAATGCGGAAATAAAACATAACAAGCATGTGAATTAAATAGCGGAAAATACGGTATTTTAAAACCTTTTTACATGCAAAGAAAATACGAGGAGTGTCAAATATTACAAACCAAAGTACGAATATACTACAACAAGAGACGTAGTCTCTCTAAATGTTATCAAAGTAAAGGTGATTAGCAAAAAACAAGCTAATAACGTCTAGAGGTGTTTCATCCAGGGACAACGCCCGCTAGCTAGCTCACACCTGAACCCAATACCAAGCAAAAAGCCATCCAATCAAGCAACCTGTTCATCCATGAAAAACATGAACGCCACAATCAGTGGGGAGTAACTCCGGGTTCTCCCAGCCATATCACATTAAACGTACATAAAAGGAAATACAAAAGTAGAAGCATGCATATATAGATATACATGTGAAATACGATAAGGATAGATAGGCAATTCAATATATAATGATAAGAGCATATGAAGTACAAATCCGAATCCATCATATTATACAAAGACTCGGGTAAGACACTCTTAGGCAACCGAATACACTCACTAGGGCTTGCATCTCACCGTTAGCGGTATAAGTTATATAAGATTGAGACTCGACAACTAAACCATGCCAAGTCATGCGATGATCACAAATAATCCATCATATTATCATCCATTCAAACATCCAATACATTGACGACATCTCTCACAGTAAATGAAACGCACTAGCACCGTGTACATGGCAAGTATGATTAAAAGGCATCCACGGGATAAGACATTTCCCTGAACGCATACCCGATAAATATTTCGTATATGTAGACTAATTTCCTCCCGGTAGGACGAAGATAATAATACGGTCCTAGTCTAAATCTGGCCAGACTCTCGGAATAAGACATTTCTCGATTCGACATGTGGTAAGACGTTCCACATCCAAGACTCGGTCAATCATAGACGCCGAGTACCCCAAATTCGGTCAACCTTCACAAAAGAGGCGGAAAAGAGCACAAGCCTCATAACAAGCGGTACGCTACATGCAAATGACACCACCTCGCAAGTATACAACATTTGACGGCCGGATCGATCAACCCAAAGCGTTCGCCTCCCAACAACGGCGTCATATGCCCACTAACACATGCAATTAAGCAGTAAGGATACATCCCCGTTCCAACATTCCAGCCTTACGAACGTGGAGGTAGCCAAGAAAATGATAGTACAAAGCACCTAACAAAATAGTGCTCAAACCGTAACATTTGTAAAAACCGTCTCAAAGTGGGATATATGAAAAACCGTCACCAAGCATGATAGTAGGGCATTATATAAATGTAAATATGATAAACATGAATCAATACATGATACATAAGCATTAGACCAAGTTTAAGAAGCATAATAAATAGGAAACCTAGATCTTATCTCAAAACAACAAGTTTGGAAACTAACTAGAACAAGGGTCCACTTCAAACTGTCATAACTAGAGTTATAGGCATTCAAATGCAGAAATTGTAAGTGGAGGTGATAGCCTATCCTCTTACGGTTCCAACAGTAGGTCACAAGCCCAAAACAAGCAAGTAACGAAGGAGATATGATCATTTTACGAAAATGGGTCAGTGTAGTGAGTTCCCAGCCGGTCAATGGGGCCGGCGGCCGGGTACCCGGCTGGGACATCATCAACACACAAAATCATCCAAAATGCAGTGTGTTCCCAGCCGGTCAAGAGGTCGGCGGCCGGGCACCCGGCTGGGACAACATCAACAAACAAAATACAACTTCTTTCTGGTGTATTCCCAGCCGGTCAAGAGGCCGGCGGCCGGGTACCCGGCTGGGACAACATCTCACCCGAGAACAACATACACAAGTTCAATCATTTTCAATTCTCATATTTAACTTCTATCAACTATCAACAATCAATAATCATCATCAACAATCATCAACTAACAACAATCATCATCAATAACACAATTCCTAAGCTTACTAATCATATTCTAAATACGATTTCTAACATAGAAAACACGTAAAACACGTAAATGATATCGAGTAACCCTTCACCGTTACCTTTACGCGTCTTCAATCGATTTCTAAGCCTTCCTCCACTAGATAGTAGGGTTTTGGAGGTCTCCACCTAAACAAAGACGACAAAAGATGAATATAATTCACCTTTGAGAAAGACGGATAAATTGAAAAGCGAGAAAGACGGAAATTTTATTACCAATTAAGGTAGAGGACAATGAGAGCAGAAGATTAAGACGGAAATCAACGGATTTGAGCAAGAAATGGATGAGTAGTGAGGAGTTTGAGTTTGATTGAAAATGGGTTTAGGGTTTTGTTTACATGATGAAGAAGAAGGAGAAGAAGTAAGTGGAAAAAGATGAGGGAAAAGGGGAGCATAAGGGAGTAAGTAGAAAAACATGGGAAAAAGCCCATAAGCGCCTTAAGGCGTAACTCACTCGGAATCTCGTGTAAAGTCCAAATACGAACTCAGAATTCTATATTAGAAACGGAAAATTTAATTTACGACTACAACTAAATTTCGCTGAAAAGTATCCGTATAATATTTTTAATATAAAAATAGGGTACATTTGCGGGTGTTACATCATATCTCTCAAACACATCCTTTAGGTGTGACTTTTAGGGACCAGTTGATCACCGCCATTAAAATGACAATAACGTCAAACTTATAGCAAGCCAACCGTTATCGATAAACGTTAATCAACTGATAAGAATACTAAGTATACCCTGTGAACCTGTAAGAGATTTATACACGTTATCACACTAACTCTGGAGGACACTAGCTCCAACAATCTCACACTTGTCCTTACAAGTGTATGTGCGATAACCAATTCTCATATCCAAAATTTCTCCTGCTCAATGTAAAACAATTTACAAAGTCCGTAGTCACAAAGGTTGTATTTTACAAGTGATCACTATCAAGAGTGGTTTTCCCGACTAGAGAGTAACTTAACTGATAAACGAATCATTATTCGAGCATGACCATGCATTTCAGTTACAACTCCTCGAGTGGCCCTAAGAAATAACAAAACCTGATAAAGGTTAGATATTTTCTTCAACTCGAATCCTGCAGATAAAAGCACAGTATGAAATGACCCAGTAAAAATCTACTTAGCCTCCTGTTACGGTCGACCATGATAAAGAAACTAAAGTCACCCAAAAACTGCCTTAATCTCAAGAGACAGCCGATAGTAAAAAGAATCGACTCTAGGAACACTATGGACGTCCAATCCACGACCTGGCACTGAATGTTTTTACACATTTAGGACTCTATAACGTTGTCACGATGTCCTACGAGGTATCTTTATAACTCGTATCTGTGATCGATCAGTCAACCGTTTGACTTATGGCTCGTTGAACCCACCATCAATCAACTTCACAATATAATTGCCAGAGTTATCAGCTCATGTGGCGATTACGGACCAAAACAAATATAATGTAATTCAGTTCTCTTTGTGGCGTTCAATGTTGTCGTACAATCCACATGAAAAACAAAATATGAAAAAATACGATGATGTTATAAATAGTATATGAAAAAGAGACATTTATCTAATCCATATAAACAGCTACTACAACTTAGGAACACGTTTAATTCCCATGGAAATATTGTGCCCTTCATGCTTATCGTATTTTAACGGTTTAGTGAGAGGATTCGCGATGTTGTCATCCGAAGAAAACTTTTTTATCACTATCTCCTTTTGCTCCACGTAATCTCGGATCATGTGAGCCTTCCGAAGTACATGTCTAGACTTGTTGCTAGACTTAGGCTCCTTAACTTGGAAGATGACACTGCTATTGTCACAATAGATGGTGATTGGGTCATTCGAACTAGGAACTACGGTTAGTCCTTGTAAGAACTAACGAATCCATATAGCTTCCTTTGCAGCTCTGGAAGCGGCATAGTACTCGGACTCAGTTGTAGAATCTGCTATAACACTTTGTTTGGAACTTTTCCAACTGACCACAGCGCCATTAAAAGTAAAGACGAATCCAGACTAAGATTTCGAGTCACCTCGATCCGTTTGGAAGCTAGCATCCGCGTAACCGATTGCGCATAGCTTAGTATCTCCTCCATAAGTCAATACCCAATCCTTAGTCCTTCGTAAGAACTTAAGCATGTTTTTAACAGCCATCCAGTGTGTTTCTCTGGATTGCCTTGGTACCGACTCGTCATACTCAATGCATATGCCACGTCTGGACTCATGCGCACGACCTCTTCCGATGTCTTGGGTCCTGAGCTTTACTTAAATGCATCCCAGAAATCATTGGAAGGTACCCCTTCTTGGAGTTAGTCATGCTGAACCTCTCAATAATCTTATCTATATAAGACTCCTGACTGAGTGATAACATCCGTCGTGATCTATCTTTATAGATACGGATCCCCAATATGCCTTTTGCCTCACCCAGATCTTTCATCTGGAAATGGTTCTTTAACCATACTTTTACCGAAGATAAGAGAGGAATGTCATTCCCAATCAAGAGTATGTCATCGACATACAATATCAAGAAGACAATATTACTCCCACTCGTCTTGACATATAAGCATGGTTCCTCGACCGATCGAGTGAAACCATTCTCTTTTATCACCTGGTCGAAAAGATGATTCCAACTCCGAGATGCTTGCTTAAGTCCATAAATGGAACGCTTAAGCCTGCAAAATTTCTTAGGATTTTTAGGATCAATGAAACCTTCGGGTTGTACCATATAAAATTCCTCCTCCAAATAACCGTTTAAGAAGGCGGTTTTCACATACATTTGCCAAATTTCATAGTCATGAAAAGCGGCAATCGCTGAGATTATCCGAATAGAACGCAGCATAACTATGGGTGCAAAGATTTCATCATAATTCAATCCTTGCACTTGAGTGAAACCTTTTGCCACTAGTCGTGCCTTATAGGTGTCTGGTTGTCCTTCTACAGAATGCTTTATCTTATAAAGCCATTTGCACTGAAGAGGTCGTACCTTATCAGGCAAATCAACCAGATCCCATACGTCATTCTCAAACATGGAGTCCATCTCGGATTGCATGGCTTCAAGCCATAGCTTAGAGTCGGAACAGGTCATCACACCTTTATAGGTAGCGGGTTCGTTACTCTCTAGGAGCAAAATGTCATTTCTATCATTCTCCTCGACCATACCAATGTATCTGTCTGGAGGAATGGAGACTCTACCCGACCTCCTAGGTTCCTGAGGAATATTAACCGTAGCAGACGTTGAAGGAACATCTTCCTCCATCGGTTGCTCGGTTGTTGGTTCTTTCATCTCCGACAGATCGAAGGTTCTATTACTTGATTTGTTCTCGAGAAACTCTTTCTCTAAGAACTTCGCACTAGCCGCAACAAAAACTCGATGTTCGGTAGGCGAATAGAAGTAATGACCAAACATTCCTTTTGGATAACCAATCAAGTATATCTTGACCGATCGCGGGCCGAGCTTATCCTCGTGTCTCCACTTGACATAAGCCTCGCAGCCCCAAACCCAAATAAAGGACAAGTTAGGGACTATTCCCTTCCATATCTCATATGGAGTCTTGTCTACAGCTTTAGACAGACTTCGGTTAAGTATAAGAGCAGCTGATAAAAGAGCAAAACCCCATAGTGAATCAGGTACTACCGTGTGACTCATCATGGATCGAACCATATCAAGAAATGTTCGATTTCTCCATTCAAACACACCATTTAATTGAGGTGTTCCAGGTGGAGGTAACTGTAATACTATGCCACAGTCTTTAAGGTGTTGATCAAACTCATTTGAAAGATACTCGCCACCACAATCTGATCGAAGTGCTTTAACCTTTCTTCCCAGTTGGTTCTCAACCTTATTCTGGAATACCTTGAACTTTTCAAAGGACTCACTTTTATGCTTCATTAAGTAGACATATCTGTATCTACTCAAATCGTCTGTGAAAGTGATAAAATATCTATAGCCGTCTCTTGCGTTGATTGACATAGGTCCACATACATCAGTATGTATGAGTCCTAATAGGTCACTAGCACGCATTTCAACACCTTTGAAGGAAATTCGAGTCATTTTGCCGATAAGACATGATTCACAAGTGCCAAATGATTCATAATCAAATGGGGAGATAATCCCATTCTCAATGAGCTTCTTTACACGTTTTTCATTTATGTGTCCCATACGACAATGCCATAGATAAGTTTGATCTTTTTCACCAACCTTTACTTTCTTATTATTCACATGTAATATGTCTGTGGTTTGATCTAAGATATAAATGCCATTCATGGAAACTGCTTTGCCATAAATCATTTCATTCAAAGAGAAAATACAGCTATTGTCTTTTATTGAAAATGAAAAACCGTCTTTATCAAGCACGGAAACAGAAATAATGTTCTTAGATAAACTGGGTACATAGTAACAGTTATATAAATACAACTCAAATCCACTCGGTAGTTGGATTACGTATGTTCCCATTGAGACTGCAGCAACTTTTGCTCCATTCCCGACTCGCTGGTCCACATCACCTTTGCGAGAGGTGTGATATTTTTTAGGCCCTGCAAATGATTACACAGATGAGAACCACAACCAGTATCAAGTACCCAAGTTCCAAAACTTGCTTGGTTAATCTCAACCATATGAATATAAGATGACATACCAACAGAAGTGACGCGCCTGCTTTTATGTCTTCACGGTACACGGGACAGTTCCTCCTCCAATGCCCAGTCTTGTGGCAATGGTGGCACTCACTGTCATTGTCCTTGCTCTTTGCCTTGCCTTGTGAGCTACTAGTCTCACCAGGGCCACTCTTACCCTTTCCTGACTTTTTAAACTTTGGCTTCCCTACATTTAGGTCGCCATGAGCCTTGCCCTTACCTTTGTTTTTGTTGGAAATCATGAGAACATCTTGCTTCATGCTCCCACTCAATTTCAGATCCTTCTCGGTCTGTACGAGAAGTGAGTGTAGCTCATGAAGACTTTTCTTCATGTCATTCATGTAGTCATTTGCCCTGAAAAGGGCAAAACCATCATGAAGTGAATGAAGCACACGGTCAATGACTATGCTCTCACTGATTTTGCAATCAAATGCCTCCAGTTTCTCGACATTCTCAATCATATCAAGAATGTGTGGGCTAACCGGTTCGCCCTTCTGGAGTTTCGCCTCAAAGAAGCGACAGGTATGCTCATAAGTAACGATTATCGGTGCTTTTGAGAACTCGTTAGTGAGCATGGTGAAAATCTAATTTGCACCTTGGGCAATGAAGCGTCTTTTCAAATTGGGTTCCATTGCAAGGATGAGTACATTTTTTATCGCACCCGCTTCCATAACGAAGTCATTATAAGCAAATGATTCGTTAGCTCTTGCATTGGGGCCTGGGTTTGGCGGTATTGGCTCAGTCAAGTACTGGAGCTTGCCGTCAGCAATGGCTGCATTCCCTAATGCCGCCTCCTAGTCCGCAAAGTTGGACCCGTCATTCTTCAGTCGCGTAGACTGATTCATGTGGTCCATGAAAGTTTTAAGCCAGGACTCGCGTGCGAGTGTGGCACTTGACATAGGGACATCATTATGGCCAGCCATTTGTTTTAGCAGTATTATCAATATAAGACAAATTCTACACTGCGATAAGAAGAAAAATATAATAATAAGCATACTCATCGATATGAATTAAGTCTAGTGCAAAAACTCGTTTAATGCGAAGACTCAAGCATTTATACAATTGACCTCCCTCAAGAATTATATAAATGATCCCAAGACTCAATTATCTGTAAATTGATAAGCCAACCTCTTGGCTAATTCTACCTTTAGAATTCTTGGTCGCTAAAATTTAATCTTTAGTCCATCATTATCACGAGAAACTCTTCGGATTATAATGTTGAGGTAAAATAAGTCAACACACACTACTTACCCAACCTACAAGGGGTCATATGGAGAGTAAGGTCATATATGCCTACCGACGAAGAAGGGCTTCATACCAGAATTGGTGTTCGTGGTTAAGGGTGAACCGATAGAGAAACCGGTGGATGGTTCTTCTGTGCTGCAGAGTGTGGACAAGAAGCTTGATGCTTTTATGTCCAATATATTGGAGAAGTTTGAGACTCAGGCCTCGGTGTTGGCTGGTGTGGTCTCGGACCTGGGTTCTGGTTTTCAGCTAGGGAATGTGGCTGGTGCTGGTGGTAGTGGAGGGGCTTGTAATGTCAATGCTGATCTGACATCTTGGATGAGGAGTATCGATGGTCGTCTTCAATCTATGGAACGCAACTTGTTAGATGTGCGCCATGAAGTGTTATGTCACCGTGATAGGCTGAAAAATTTGGCTAGTCAAGGTGGTGCATTGGTGATGGATGGGAAGAATATGCAGGCAGAATTGCGAGTGGTTTATGAAACAACTGAAGCCCTTACTCAAAAAGTGGTTAACTTCGACATTTGTTTCACCGCGCAGGCTAATCAGGTTCGATCTTGCTCTGATCGATTGGACTCCCTTGAGTTCCGTACCCGTCCCGGCTATGTTAATGATCGTGCCTGTCGCAAGCCCGATACAAAGATAAATTACCCAGACTAGGCTAATAACTTGCCAAATGTCAAGATCAAGCGTAGTCATCTATAGATTCTTTCCATGCCTACTGTGTACAAGACTTCCCCATGTATGCACAATTCAATGAATATTGAATCATTATCTTTTGAAAGCTCTAAGTTTGGGAAATGTAACATGATAGCATAGTAAACAAGCAAGCAAAGCATGAAAAGCATTCAATTATGTTCAGAAATTTTTAAATTTTCTCAAAAATCTTCTTTTTCTTTTATTCAAAATTTGAAAAATGATCAACTAAAATGCAAAATGGGAAAATGCAATCCCTCCCCCAAGCTAAACATCACATTGTCCTCAATGTGAGCACAAAGACAAAATATGCAATGAGATGCTTAATGGGGAAAAGGAAAAATGAAAGAAGAGTGAAGCTTACTAGTCAGCGCGGACTCCCCCAAGCTAGTCTTTTGGACTTGACAAGGAAGGTCTTTATAGATTCTTCAAAAACTCTTTCATCTGCAAAATAAATCCTAACAATGAAAAAGGGAATACAAAAATAAAAATGCAAAAAGAAAAGGAACACGGGTTGCCTCCCGAGAAGCGCAATTTAAAAGTCTTGCTAGACTCCATTTCTTTCTTTGATCATCCTTTATCTTTAATCTCACTATCATCCAAGCTCATCATCGTAGCGTTCTTTACATTCTCCATCCATGCCATGCTTTTCCGGGAATAGCCTCTTCTAGCACTTTTAGCAGTAGTGCTTTTAGTATGCTCACCTGCAAGAGAATCAACACTAACATGTGCCTCCAACGGATCCGTCAGTAAGGATCGAGGCATAGAAGAAACAATAGAAGAGTCATACACATCAAGCACATAACATGAGTCTTCTAACACAGGACTCCTAACGGTGGAATTTTTACTAAAGGTCACCTTGTCATCTCCTATCTCTAATGTCAACTTCCCATTCTTGACATCAAAAACTGCACCAGTGGTGTGCAAAAAGCGTCTTCCCAAAATGATTGGGATTTGAGGGTCCACGGCCATGTCAAGTACTAGAAAGTTAACGGGAATGAAAAACGTACCAACTTTGACGGGCACATCTTCTAAAACACCCATAGGTTGTTTTAGAGAACGGTCCGCCATTTGCAAAGTAATATTAGTGCATTTCAAAGCACCCATGTTAAGTTTTTCAAACATAGAAAAGGGCATGACACTTACACTAGCACCTAGGTCGCAAAGGGCCTTATCAATTGTATACGTGCCTATAGTGCAAGGGATGGAGTAACTACCAAGGTCCTTAAGTTTTGGTGGAGACTTATTTTGAAAGAGTGCACTACACTCTTCAGTGAAAGCTATGGTCTTCATCTCATTGAAGGATCTCTTCTTTTTGAGGACTTCCTTCATAAACTTGGAATAAGAAGGAACTTGGGAAAGCAATTCAATGAAAGGGACTGTTACCTTTAAATTATTGACGACGTCAAGGAACTTACCATACTTTGCCTCCTCCTTGTACTTGGCTAGTCTTTGGGGAAATGGCACTTTGATCTCAATAGGAATCTCGGGCTCTTTCCCTTTTGACATGGGCACCTCAGCTTCAACATCAACAACCACGGTCTCATCATTATGCTTACCACTTCTCGAGGAAATGGCATTTACAGTTTTGTGAGGTTGGTAACATTGTGAAGGCAGCTGCCCTTGCTTTTGATGGGTATTAGAAGAGGCATATTGAGAAATTTTAGCTTCCAACAATTTGATGGCGGCATCCTTAGCTTGATAGCTCTCCTGGAATTGCACTATTATGGTGTCTTGCCTTTGAGCCAATTGCAGCATCATGGCTTCAAGTTTACTTACACCATTTTCACTTTGTTGAAATGTAGAGGATTGAATTTGTTCTAGCTTTTGTGTGAGAAGGGCTACTTGAGCTTGTAAAAGTGTCAAAGTGGGGTCCTCTTGCTTAGATTTCAATGGTATGGACTGGGAATTTCTATATTGTGAATCGTGAATTGCCATGGATTCAATGGTAGTGTAAGCAATTTCAACATTGATTTGATCAAATCTTCCATTGTTAGCAGAATCCAGGATACGACGGGACTCTATATAACACCCATTATAGAATGTGATGGCAAGGAGCCATGGATCTATCCCATGATGAGGACACTCCCTTTGCAAGTCCTTGTACCTCCCCCAAGCTTCATATAGGCTCTCATCATCCCCTTGTCGGAAACCAGTGATTTGACTTCTCAACAAAGCGGTCTTTTCTGGAGGGAAGTACTTTTGGTAGAAGGCAAGAGCTAAACTCTCCCAATCGGTAATACCTAATGTAACCTTATAAAGGCTATGTATCCACAACTTTGCCTTACCCCTCAAAGAGAATGAGAAGAGCATCTCTCTAATTTGCTCTTGGGTGACTCCAGTTTGTCTAATAGTGGAGCAATAGTCACAGAAGTTTTGGATGTGAAGGTTGGGATCTTCTGTGGCATTGCCACTAAATTGGCTTCTTTCTATAAGGTTAATGAAGGCAGGTTTGATTTCAAAGTTTTGGACTGCGATTTAGGGTGTAGCAATACCCCTTGGAAGTGTTTCTGCGGTGGGTTTGGAATGGTCTGAAAGTCGAACCATTTTCTTTTGTGAAGATGAAGATGGAGCGTTGTTTGAAATTTGATTGGTTTTTTTGTGAATGGAGATGAAAATGGATCTTCTTCTCCTTCAAGATTAGATAAAATATCCGAGTAATTCTCACGAATACGGTCTAAACTTAAAGTATCAGAAGCTTTTGAAATTTCGTTGAATAGCTTTCGTCTCCTACGCATAATTCTTTCTAGGTCGAGATCTAATGAGATAGGGGTCCCTAGTCTAGAAGATCTGGGCATAAGATGGAAAAACTAAGACGAGAAATCAAGAGAGATCTAAAGGAATTTGGATTCCTAAAGACTAGACAAAACTAATTGCAAGAAAAATCACAAAAAGAGGAAAACTAAACCGTGCTCCCCGGCAACGACGCCAAAGTTCGATCGTGCTTGTCGCGAGCCCGATACAAAGATAAATTACCCAGACTAGGCTAATAACAAATTAATGTAATTAGGGAAGTAGGGGTCGATTTTCAGGGAGATGGTGTTTCCTATAGAATGTGAAATGTCTCGCAATTGGGTTTTATCTAACAAGTTTCTGGGTTTTGGGATTATGATGTCTAAACTAATAAAAGGTATAAACGAAAACGAAATAAAAGCAAATGGAAATGAAAACAATAAAACAAGTGATGAATGAACAATGATGAAAAACATCTAGGGAAGTAGGTTCACACATGTAGATTAACATATTGATGCAATTGGATATGGAACATGCAAATAATTTATTGTGAGTTCGTAAGAATGATGTGTTCATTACAATCATAGATCAGATGGTCTAGCAGGCTTTTAGGCAATTTACTAGGTCTTAATCTACCATGTCATGCTTTGTCTATTCAATTCACGTATCTCTACCTTGGAAAAGAATTCCATTCTAGTCAATGATGTAACACCCGCAAATGTACCCTACTTTTTATAGTAAAAATATTTGACGGATACTTTTCAGCGAAATTGAGTTTTAGTTTAGAATTAAATTTTTCGTGTCTAATTTAGAATTTCCGAGTTCGTATTTGGACTTTACGCGAGATTTCAAGTAAATTACGTCTTAAGACGTTATTGAATTTTTCCTTGACTTTTTCCACTTACTCTTCATATACTCCCTCATAACCTAACTCCCTCACAACTCAAACTTCTTCTTCCTCAACAAGTAAACCCAAAACCTAGCCTCCATATTCTTCCAAGCTTATAATCATCGCTACTCCTTCGTTACTCGCTTAAATTCGCTCAAGTTCGTCTTATTCTTTCCCTCTCATCGTCCTCTATCCGTATTGGTAATAAAATTACCGTCTTTCTCGCTTTTCAATTTATCCGTCTTTCTCAAAGGTGAATTATATTCATCTTTTGTCGTCTAATTGTAGGTGGAGACCTTCTAGACCCCAACAAAGATTTCTATCTAGTGGAGGAAGACTTAGAAATCGTTTGAAGACGCGTAAAGGTAACGGTGAAGGGTTACTCAATATCATTTACGTGTTTTAATGTGTTTTCTATGTTAGTAATCGTATTTGGAATAGGATTAGTATTCATAGAACTTGTGTTGTTGATGATGAGTGTTGTTTGTTGATGATTGTTGATGATAATTAATGATTATTGATAGTTGATAGTAGTTATTTATGATAATTGAAAATGGATGATGGAAGAGTTGTTGTTCTCGGGTGAAGGTAATCCCAGCCGGGTACCCGGCCGCCGGCCCCATTGACCTGCTGGAAACTCACTGCACTGACCCCTTTTCGTAAAATGATCATATCTCCTTCGTTACTTGCTTGTTTTGGGCTTGTGACCTACCGTTGGAACCGTAAGAGGATAAGCTATCACCTCCACTTGGAATTTCTGCATTTGAATGTCTAGAACTCTAGTTATGAGCGTTTGAAGTGGACCCTTATTTTAATAGTTTCCAAACTTGTTGAATTGAGATGAGATTTATGTTTCTTATTCATTATACTTCCTAAACTTGGTCTAATGCTTATGTAATCATGTATTGTTTCATGTTTATCATTGTTACATTTATATCATGCTTATATCACATGCCTTTGCTTTTCTCGTATGACTTTGGTCCCAGCCGGGTAGCCGGCAGCCGGACACCGGCTGGGACACACTGCTCTTTCATGTTGGTTTTTCGTATGATATTTGGTACCAGCTGGGTGGCCGGCAGCGGGTCCACCTGACCGGCTGGCACCTGCTGGAGTTTCCTTGAAATTCTCATTTACGTTTTCTTTTATAATATTTCTGATGGTTCATTTATCGTATAATTTACGGAATGACTTTAAATATTAATGTTTCGAATATATGATATTTCATTTCGCTTGTATCGCATGTTTTGTGACGGTTTTTGGTATATCTTACTTTGAGTCGGTTTTTACAAATGTTACGGTTTGAGCACTAATTTTATATGTGCTTTGTACTCTCATTCCCTTGACTACCTCCACGTTCGTAAGGCTGGAATGTCGGAACGAGGATGTATCCTCACTGCTTAATTGCATGTGTTAGTGGGCATACGACGACGTTGTTGGGAGGCGAACGCTTTGCGTTGATCGACCCGGCCGTCAAATGTTGTGTACTTGCGAGGTGGTGTTATTTGCATGTAGCGTACCGCTTGTTATGAGGCTTGTGCTCTTTTCCGCCTCTTTCGTGAATGTCGACCGAATTTGGGGTACTCGGCGTCTATGATTGACCGAGTCTTGGATGCGAAACGTTGATCGCATCTCAAATCGGAACACGTTTATTCCGAGAGTCTGGCCAGGTTTAGACTAGGACCGTATTATTATCGTCGTGCTACCAGAAGGAAATTAGTCTACATATACGAAATGTTCATCGTGTATGCGTTCAGGGAAATGTCTTATCCTGTGGATGGCTTTTAATCATACTTGCATGTACACGGTGCTAGTGCGTGGCATTTACCGTGAGAGATGTCGTCAATGTATTGGTATGTTTGGATGGATGATTACATGATTGATTATTCGTGATCATTGGGTGACTTGGCATGGTTTGTTTGTCGAGTCTCAATCTTATCAAACTTATACCGCTAACGGTGAGATGCAAGCTGTAGTGAGCGTATTTGGTTGCCTAAGAGTGTCTTCCCCGAGTCTATCTATAGAATGATGGTTACGGATTGTACTTCATATGCTCTTATCATTATATATTGAATTGCCTATCTATCCTTATCGTATTTCACATGTATATATATATATGAATGCTCTACTTTTGTATTTCCTTTTATGTACGTTTAATGTGATATGGCTGGGAGAACCCGGAGTTACTCCCCACTGATTGTGGCGTTCATGTTTTTCATGGATGAACAGGTTGATTGATTGGATGGATTTTTGCTTGTGGTATTTTGGGTTCGAGTGTGAGCTAGCGAGCGTTATCCCTGGATGAAACACCTCTAGACGTTGTTCTGCTAGTTGCTAATTACTTTGTTGTTGGATAACATTTTGAGAGACTACGTCTCTTGTTGTAGTATATTTCATACTTTGGTTTGTAAATATTTGACACTCCTCGTACTTTTCTATATGCATGTAAAAAGTTTTAAAAACATCGTATTTTCCGCTAGTTAAATCACATGCTTGTTATGTTTTATTTTCCGCATTCGCGAGGGTTGTCACAAATGATTTTGATCAGAAATCGTCAACTATCGTTATAGTCCAAACATGCATAGACACAATGTTTAAAAGCAGAATTTATTTTATCCAATTATCATCTTTTAATCAATCTAACATGGCTACCCTACACCCTAGAAAGGTGACTACTCACTCATGGCGATGTTAAACTCTAAGATGAAGTTAATAACAAAAACTAGGATAGACATGTTTATTTGATTATGAAAATTTTTTAAGACTCTCTATGTGGCGATAATGATGACGCTAAATTGACAATCTAAGAAATTAAACGACGATTATAACGGTACTAAAATGAATCTAAGATAACATGGATAGAAAATAACAATCAAATGGAAAACATAAAGACATTAAACAAAGGATAAAATAGAAATACCTAGGTGACGATCAACAACGAAAGCGATAACAATAATGGAAATCCCTTGCATAGAATAATCGTTCCTTGAATTACAACACTTGAACCCAGCAAAGTAGATTACAAAGATTGAAATTCTTATTGATCTAAGCTAAAGTTTTGATATAGAAAATACAGAAATAAACTAAGAACTAAAGATGAAAAAGAAGAAAATGTTCTAGACAAGAGAAGAGAGGCTAGGCTCTCTCCTCTTAATCTAGGTTTCTAATCTAAAGATAAGTGTACGAAGAGAAGAGAAGTGAAGTTTGAAGAGATGTTTTGAGAAGAGTGGCTGGAGCATCCTTTATATAGTATTAGGGTTTTGTGGGGAAGGGGTCGAGCATTGAACATATAGGACAAAAGGAGGAAGTTGAAGCAATTTGCTCGAAGCAGCAGCGATACCCGATCGGGTAACCACTTACCCGATCGGGTAAGTTGCATTCTAGAAGCTTTGACTCTCGTTTCATCTCCCTTTGCTTACGACTTGACTTCCATCATCCCCCTTGACCTCTTGAGTCGGGTTTGTTGATAGGGTTTGATGTAAAACGATGAATTCTTCGCCTAACTGATTGATTTTCTGACAACTGCGACATCGTCTTTACTTTTTCTTTCTTTTGAATCGGTGAACCTTCTTGAAATGCCTTCGACATGGTCAAGCTTGCTTCTCAAATCGTCGGGTACTAGGCAAATGCTCGGGAATATAGAAAAAGGGCGTAGAAACGTCACTTTCCCTACAAAATAGGTTAGAACATAGGAATTCGCCTAGAAGACGATATTAGCTCATAAAATGGCTTAACAAAGCACAAATTGTAACACCCCGTAATTTGAAAGACCGAAATTATATTTGAAAAGTAATAAATTTAATTTATTTTAATTTATTACGATTTATTTGAATTTATGATAATTTAATATAATTATTTTGAATTTATTTGGAATTAAAGAGTAGGTTATACGGTTTAAACCCGAACTTCATTTAACTATTCCCGAGTCAACTTAAGTCCCGAAACAAACCCAAAACCCGACTCCTACATGTGCCACACGCCCAAGGCACCTTTTTCCCTCATTTTAGGGCTTTTGATTACTTTGATTAAACTAATACAAATATCTAAGATATTTGTAACTTTATCGATCTGTCAACTTAAATTCAGCAACAAATCGCTTAAACCCGGACCCGACTTCTTCCTCCTCCACACGCCTCTCCCTCTTGTTCCCTTAGGATTAGATATTTTCATTTCTTTTGATTAAACTAACATAATATCTAATAATATCTAGATATTTACCATAATATCTAAGATATTTATAAAACCTGAGTCAATCCCGTAACAACAAGTTCAAAACACGACTCCCATTAATCCCCTATATTACACGGTCCAACCCTCCCCTCTTACTCACTAATTATCTTTTCATTTTACATTAAATCAACTTAATATCTACTTAATACCTTGTTTAATATAATCACAATTGTTCTTCATGTTCTTGATCGTTCTTGAGCAAAATCGTCACAAAACCTTCGTTACTTGGCCAAATCCGTTCTAAATTATATTTCTAGAGTCTCCTCTCCGCTCTTCATCTCCGTGTACGTTTCATTTTCAATTCCGACAAAATCGTTTTCAACACTTTAATTGTTGAAATCACGTTTTAATACTAATAATGTTATTTTTGTCATTTCTTATAGGAGAAGATTATGAAGACGAGTTTGGTGACTCGTATATTTTAGAAGAAGATTAGTAGACGGGTTTTTAGGTCTTATTTTGGTGCTATTTGGTTTTGTGCTAGCTAAGGTAACGATTACCGAGCTACTCGACGAATTAATGTCACATATCTTTTTGTTATTTACGATTTTAAGTAGTAACATGCTAGGTTGTTATTATTATTAAGTTTTATGAGTTTTTAACATATTTAGTGTTTTTGACATGTTGGATGATTTGTTCCTAATCATAATTTTAGTATGAATGATGGTTGAATTGGTTGTTAAAATGGATGGTTGTTAATTAAAACATGTTAGAAATAAATTTGGGGTTGTGTTGGTGGTGGCCGT
>JAIUZE010047741.1:0-15636 GCA_022085475.1 Heliosperma pusillum | reverse complement strand
GTTTGTGAGTATAGGCTAGTGAAAAACATTTTGGCTATCGTTTTGATTTAAAGATATATCTTTTCTTTGGTCTCGGAGACCTTTGGAGTAAAAGGTTTCGTTGTAAGTTGAACCATATTACTTTGGATTATCTTTTATGAGCGAGATTCGATGATGGGAGCTATATGGAAATACCTTGGACGTTAATGATGATGTTTGACTTGAGGTTGTACTTGGTTATTAATGAAACCGTGGCTATATGATGTTGATAATGACGTTTTGTTCGGTGTTCTAAAACTACTCTTGTGGCGTATGAGTGGAAAGAAATTAGTATGGAAATTCCGTATTGGTTCTTCGGTTTTTGAAACCTTTGGGAATGTGTCAAATTATGGAGTTGAGAGAATGTTATTATGCTTGAGTTGCAATTCCGCAATTGGGAATCCGTTTTATATGAAAGGGCGGATGAATTGGGTTGTAATCGATTTGTTAAATCTAGGTGTACCTTACTTTGATGATTGTGGTACGATGGTCCCTTGTAAGAGACCTTTGTTTGGAATGAGTTGCTTTACTATCACCCTAAGTCTGAAAGGAGAAATTTTGTGGATTAAACCTTAAACCTTTACTCGTGCCATCATTCCTTTTCATTTCCATTCTTGAATGTTTTTGTCAAGATTGATCTTTAAGAAATCGCATGCTCGTATCTTCTTTCTTTCTCGGATATCTTCATAACTCTACTATCTGATTTGTCTCTTGCTTATGACCTCGTTATTTTCAGCGCCCCTCCCTCGTAATCTCGTGCCTTATTTATTCCCGTGTTCTCCTTGAGATTTATTATCGTTTTCTATCTTGTTGCTCCTTCATCTTTTCTCTAGTGGATTGGATATTCCGTTTGTAAGGCTCAAAGAATAAGCGTGATGTAATTTGGGATTCTTTAGTTAGAATATGTGTCCTTGGATTGAGCAAATTTCATGTTGTATTTCATCGTGGGAAATAGGACTTAAGCTCTAGGATGAATCCTAATAGTGATAATGTATCCTCTCTTAGTGGTTTTAGATTTGGAGCTTTGTATTGTAGTGCTATTTTGAGAATTGAGTTGATCATGATAATAGTTCGTTGTTGTTGGGTATTATAACGGTTGCTTGGTATGTCATTTGGGAATTGGATGTCTCTAATTGGTGGATTCTAAAAGAGACTTTGCTTTAGGGTAATTAAGCCGGTACCCAAGGTTTGAGGAGTATTGTCGTAAATGAAAATCGATTCATATTGAGTTTTAGATGAACTAGATGATTTGAATGGTTGTCTGATTGCCAAGTAATTGGCCATTTGTGGTTTCGAATTAGTAATTCTCTTTTATTCTTAATGAATCATAGTTCGAGATTGAGAAATGTTCGTTGCAAACTTTGGATAGTGAGTGCTCAGTTGTTATGGATTATAGAGTTAGAATGGTGAATCCATTTATCTTGAGGATTAGTAGCCACCATAGTTTGCTAATGTGACTATTTATATTTGAGGCTTCGAGCGTAGTAATGATCGAATTAAGGATGTTATGGCGTATTAAAGAATCCTTATAACCGATAATGGATTGTTAGTTGTGGAGTCTACCGTGCCGATGGACTTTAGTGGATACTAAATGGATCTGAATAATTAGGTTATTGGCCTGAAATCTCGTGATTATGGAATATTTTTTAGGATTTCTGATGATTGAAAATGATGAGTTGCAAATTGGGTAAATTGCATTCTCTTGAGGATTTGGTTTATTAGTAGAGTTAGTGATGTCGAATTCTTGTAGATCTTCTTGCCGACTTTATCTTGATTTTCGTATCCTAAAGAGTTCGATTTGTTTCGTTTCTGCGTGTTTTGTATATATTTTGTTACCCTGAATTGTGTGTGAATTGTGCGAGTCGCTCTATGTACGTGTAATGTCTTGTTATTTGATTTTATCTTTGATAAAACTTTCAAATTTCCATATTATATTTCTAATTAAACGTTTCAAAGAAGTCTAAAGATGGTTTGTGTACCCTCTTTTTGGAGAAAATGGATTTCTTTTGCTTTTATATTTGGATTTTGCGTTTGGTTGGATGTTTGTACTTGTTATTGGAGACGTCTGATAACTAGTCCTGCACTTACTAACGTTTGTTTGATTTTCGATTTCACTAATTCGACATTGATTTGATTTTGGATAATTAGAGTTCTCGTTCGCGACGAGCATTCTTGAGATCCGTAAGTAAAGTTTCACACTTATGAAAAATTTCCTTAAACCGTTTTCGAGAAGAACATCATTTCATAAATGTTTTTCCTTATAAAAGTTTTCGTATTAATTTTGAAAACCGACTCTTGTCCTTGATACTTGTGTTTTCTACTCTCAAGTTTCGAGGACGAAACTTTTTAAAAGGTGGGGTGATTGTAACACCCGCAAATGTACCCTATTTTTATAGTAAAAATATTTTACGGATACTTTTCAGCGAAATTTAGTTTTAGTTTAGAATTAAATTTCCCGAGTCGCATTTAGAATTTCCGAGTTCGTATTTGGATTTTTCGCGAGATTTCATGTAAATCCCGTCTTAAGCCGTCTTTGACTTTTGTTGACTTTTTCCCTTACACATCTCATACTCCCTCCTAACCCTAACCTAACTCTCACAACTCAACATTTCTTCTTCCTTAAGAAACCCCATCAAAACCTTGCCTCCATTTTGATCCAAGCTTAGATTCGTCATATCTCGCTCAATTCTCGCTCAAATTCACGTAAGTTCGTCTTATTCTTCCCCTCTTATCTTCCTCTATCTTAATTGGTAATAAAATTACCGTCTTTCTCGCTTTTTAATTTATCCGTCTTTCTCAAAGGTGAATTATATTCATCTTTTATCATCTAATTGTAGGCGGTGACCTCCAAGACCCCGTTAAGGAATTCTATCTAGTTGAGGAAGGCTTAGAAATCGATTAAAGACGCATAAAGGTAACGGTGAAGGGTTACTCGATATCATTTACGTGTTTTACGTGTTTTCTATGTTAGGAATCGTATTTAGGATATGATTAATGAGTTTAGAAGTTATGTTGATGATGATACATATTTTTTGTTGAGTATTGATATAGTGTCATTTCACCCCACATTTTCACCCCTTTTCATCTCGTTTTGTTTGCCTTTAACGCTCCCTAGGAGCGTTTCTACGTGATTTACCTTCTTCTAGCATGTTTCTTGCTTTTATCGTGTTTTTGTAGGTAAACCGTCAATTGAGGCGATTTCTACCTACTTTTGATCAACAAAGAAGAAGGTGAATCATTCGGAGGACCCACGGTACACCTACGGGGACCCACATACCCTTGGGGGCCCTACTTGACGCGCCAAAGCCCTTCCGAGTCAAGGCAAGCGAAACCGAGAAGGAAACAACAAAGTCAAGCGAAGGAAGAAGGAGATTGAGCATCTCACGGTCGTGAAGTGCATCTCACGGTCGTGAGATGCTTTGCCAAAAGCAAGGATTTTCGTGGATTTGGTTTCACGACCGTGAAACTCATCTCACGGTCGTGAAACCCATCTCACGGTCGTGAAATGAGCTTCACGGTCGTGACTTGTTCGTGAAAGTCGACCTTGATTCTGCCTATACTCTCACGACCGTGACTTGCCATTTCACGGTCGTGAGACGTGTTTCACGACCGTGAAACCCATTTCACGGTCGTGACTTGTCCAGTCCATGAAGCTTCTCGAGGCCCATCTTTCCTTCATTTTGTAAACCTATAAATAGACCCTCTTATGTAATTTAAGGGCACGAAACCCTAGATCTGAAAATTTCATAGAATTAGTTTTAATCTTGTATTAATCTTCCTTAATTAAGCAAATTAGTCGGTTAATTAGTGATTTCAACTTGGTTTAGTGTATGAACTTGGGTTATATTCAAGGATTTGTGACGAAATCTTGGTATTTATATCAAAGTTCTAATCTTTCTCCAAGTGGGTATAATTTCTCTACTTAATCTTGCTTTTAATTAAGTTTTCATTTCGATTATTGTTATCTACTTATTGTTAATTAGAAATGTTTAATGTTGTTGTTGATTTCCTCTTACAATCTTTAGTAAATATCGAATTTCCCTCAAGTATGAGTGAGTAGTAATCTTGCTAGGGTAATGTGGGGGATTATGGGTCCTTGTATGGTTTAATGTGTTATTGTTGGGGTTAATAGTTGATTATTGTCTAGTCTCCATGCTATGCTTATAACATGTTTGATGAAATGCTTACTTGAGTTTGCATGAATCTTTCGTTTGTTTCGAATGCCATAAGATCGAAAGTCGTGGTCTTTCGTAGAACCGCTAGTTTTGGCAAGCCGTATCTAGTGACGCGATAGCTAGTTAGAGTCGGTTTGAGGAGGAATCGTAAGAACGGAAGCCTCGATTCGCTTTCCTAGACTAGATGATATTTCGACTATTAGACCCGACCCTTGCACCCGACTTTACTACCCATATGAACCCACTCACCCTAGTCTTCCCTCTTATTTGATAAAAATCCAACCTTTATAGCTTTAGACTCCTCTTGTTGTTTTTAATTGCTTTTGATTGTTGTTAATTAGTGTAGCCAACAAACCCAAACCCAAATCACTTGTGACTTGCAAGAGACTTTTAGTAGACTTTTAGATCAAATTTTGAACAACAACCGTCCCTGAGATCGACATCCCTACTTCACAACTATTTTAACTACATCAAAATGGCGCCGTTGCCGGGGACGGTGTATGTTTAATTTGATTGTTTTTAGTTTGCTTTAGTTTTTTGCCTCTTGTCTTGAGAAACCTAGTTTCTCAAGGCATTCTCACCGTTTACATTTAGTTTTCTTGTATGCCCAGGCGAGCTCCCCCAAGGAATCAACCTCCAATCGATCCCGAGATCGAAAGGACCTTTAGGAGACTTCGCAAAGTCTTCAAAACCGCAAGTAGAGGCTCTTCTTCAAATCCGATTATCACAACGGAGGAGCTTTTACCTTCAATTGAAGAAAGGGAAATTCGGGAAAGTAACGAGATAGATATTGAGCATCCAAGTGTAGAGAATTGGGAGGATATTGTGCCGATTGCGGAATTTGTGAATCCTTTTGGAATCCCACCAACCATCCCACAAGACATCCAACCACCCACTCTTCTAACAATGCCTAAATTCTCATCTCACTCCATTCCCACGGAAGATACTCTTCCAAACACCACCCCCGTACCACAAAATCTCACCGGAAATTTCATTGCAAAACCGCTTTTATCCAATTGGTAGAGAGAAACCAATTTGGAGGTATGCCAAGTGAAGACCCTCATCTACACATGGAGACTTTTTGTGATTATTGTGATGCCGTTTCTCAAACGGGAGTGACTCAAGACCAAATCCGATGGGTCTTGTTTCCTTTCTCCCTTATTGGAGCGGCAAAACGATGGTTGAAGAGTCTTGACAAGGTCGCTCTAGGTATTGACTCATGGAAGAAGCTAGCTCTAGCTTTTTATCAAAAGTTCTATCCACCGGAAAAGACAAATATGTTGAGAGCTAAGATAACCGGGTTCAAGCAAAGGGATGAAGAGTCACTCTATGAAGCTTGGGACCGATTCAAGGAGATTATTCGTTCTTGCCCTCACCATGGTTTGAGTGAGTGGTTCTTAGTACAACAATTTTGGAATGGACTTTATGAAGATGCTAGAGGAATTTTGAACATGGGATCAAATGGAAGGTTCACGGAAGTAGATGATGCTCAAACTTGGGCAAGAATAGAGGAGATGGCGGCCCATAACTCACAATTTAGTAGGCCAAGGCAAACTCCTAGGGGAAGACATGAAGTGAGCTCCGTTACCCAAATGGGAGCCGATTTTGGAGCTCAACTTAGCTCTTATATGGAAGCAATGAACCTCAAAATGGACCAACAAACGGCCCTATTCCAACAAGCTCAAAGTTCATTAACTCAACCTCCTATGCAACAAGTGAATGCTATGGTGATGGCACCAAGCTTACCTCAAGGGGTTTGTGAATGTTGTGGAACATTTGGTCATGATCCTCAAGAATGTAGAGGATCCGTGGAACAAGTAAATGCCTTTCAATCTTATAGGCAAGGAACCCCTTACTCCAACTTCTACAATGAGAACACAAAGAACCACCCAAATCTCTCATACAAAAGCCAAAATGTTCAAAACCCTCAACCACAACCATATGTTGCCCCACCCATGAGAAACAATCAACAAAATTTTCAAAGACAACAATACAATCAAAACCAACCTTCCTACAATCAACCACAATACAACCAAAATCAATACAACCCACCACCACAAAATCAACCTCCCATGCAACCACAAGTTGGGGATCCAAACTTGGACATTCACAAAGCGATTCTCCAATTGCAAAAAGATAACCAAGCCAAAGATATTATCATCAATAACATCCTTGCCCACAATAAAATGCTTGAAACTCAAGTGACTCAAATAGCCTCGGGGAGTTCCTCTAGGGGAAAGGGTCAATTACCTCCTCAAGGTAACCCACCTAGAAATGAAACCGCCAATGCTATCCATTTGAGGTGTGGAAAGAGTTATGAGGGGCCAAGAATGCCAATTGAAGATGATAATGGAGAGGGAGACAACGTGAAAGATGATGGGCAAATTGAAATTGAGGTTGTTGAATTGGATGATAAGGAGGAAGAGTGCTCTTCAAGTGAGCAAGTTGTTGTTGAGAAGAATGATAATGTGATAACAACAAACAAGAAGGTTGAGGAGCCTATTGTGATAAGGCTACCTTTTCCTTCTAGACAAGCCAAGACAAAACTTGATAAGCAACTAGGCAAGTTCATGGAAATTGTAAAGAACTTGGAGGTCTCTATTCCTTTCACCGACCTCATCACTCAAATCCCCGCCTATGCAAAATTTATGAAGGACATTCTTACGAGGAAGAAGTCATTGAGTGGAGTCGAAACCGTGGCATTCACCGGTGAATGTAGTGCATTTCTACAAAACCCAACCCCTCCAAAATTGAAGGATCCGGGTAGTTTCTCCATCCCATGCACCATAGGCAACATTACCATTGACAAGGCCTTGTGTGATTTGGGAGCTAGTGTGAGTGTGATGCCATACTCCATATGTGAAAAACTTGGCATGGGAGAGCTTAAATGCACAAACATTACACTTCAAATGGCGGACCGATCAACAAAGCAACCTTTGGGTGTGTTGGAGGATGTCCCGGTTCGAATTGGGAAATTTTTCATCCCGGTGGACTTTATTGTTCTTGATATGGCGGAGGATTCTCAAATCCCCATAATTCTCGGGAGGCCTTCTTGCACACCGCCGGAGCGGTAATTGATGTGAAACAAGGGAGGCTTACTCTTGAAGTGGGGGATGAGAAAATCACTTTCAATTTGCAAAATGCCATGAAAGCCCCCAATCTTGGAGAAGCATGCTATTTCATTGACATTATTGATGCCTTCGTTGAAGAAGTTACACCTAGCTTCTATATGAGGGACCCTTTGGAGGCTATATTGACTTTAGAGCCAAGGGATATCATGGAGGAGCTACATGGGTTTGAGTTCGACTTGCTTGAAGCAACTTTGGAGGGAGAAGAGCTTGATGAAGAACAACTCTTAAGACTTGAGTCTATCATCCAAACTTCTTGTGCGGTAGACATCGCGGTAGAGGTACAAGCTCCTTCTCTTAAACCCCTTCCTTCTAACTTAATATATGCTTATCTTGATGAGTCGAAGTGCAAACCGGTAATTGTAAATGCTAGCCTTGATGATGATCAATTGAATGCATTGTTGTGTGTGTTGAGAAAACATGAGAAAGCTATAGGCTATAGCTTGGATGATTTGAAGGGGGTTAGCCCCGAATTGTGTATGCATAGAATTCATATGCAAGATGACCATGAGCCAAGAAGGCAACCCCAAAGAAGATTAAACCCCACCTTGCAAGAGGTTGTCAAAGGTGAAGTCATGAAGCTACTAGACGCCGGGATCATCTACCCAATCTCTTACTCCGATTGGGTTAGCCCCGTGCAAGTGGTGCCAAAGAAAGGTGGCACCACGGTAGTGAAGAATGATAAAGATGAACTAGTGCCAACTAGGTTAGTGACGGGGTGGAGAATGTGCATAGACTATAGGAGGTTGAATGCCTCAACAAGAAAGGATCATTTCCCCCTTCCCTTCATTGACCAACTCTTAGAAAGACTTGCCTCAAACAAGTATTTTTGCTATTTAGATGGATATTCGGGATTCTTCCAAATCCCAATTGACCCAATTGACCAATCTAAGACCACATTCACATGCCCTTATGGCACTTTTGCCTATAGGAGAATGCCTTTCGGTCTTTGCAATGCCCCGGCTACATTTCAACGATGCATGATGAGCATTTTTTCCGATTACATTGAATCTATCATGGAAGTTTTTATGGATGATTTTAGTGTATATGGGAAAGATTTTGATTTGTGCTTGCATAATTTGTCCTTGGTGTTGCAAAAATGTGAAGAAGTTAGTCTTGTTTTGAATTGGGAGAAGTGCCACTTCATGGTTAATGAAGGGGTGGTTCTCGGTCATCTTATTTCGGAAAAGGGTATCCAAGTTGATAGAGCTAAGGTGGAAGTGATTGAGCAATTACCCCCACCTTCAAATCTCAAGGGGGTGAGAAGTTTCCTTGGTCATGCCGGCTTTTATCGCCGGTTCATCAAGGACTTCTCCAAAATTGCTAAACCACTTACACAACTTCTCCTCAAGGATACCCCTTTCCATTTTACTAACGAGTGTGTTGAGGCATTTGATAGGATCAAGGAAGCTCTTATTTCGGCTCCGGTCATGCCATCCCCGGATTGGGAATTGCCATTTGAGGTGATGTGCGATGCAAGCGATTATGCCGTTGGCGCGGTTCTTGGCCAACGGAAGGATAAAGCTTTGCATGCCATTTACTATTCTAGCAAGACCCTTGATGAGGCACAAGTGAACTATGCAACGACGGAAAAAGAGCTTCTTGCCATTGTTTTCGCTCTCGATAAGTTCCGTTCGTACTTGATTGGCTCCAAAGTCATTGTGTATACGGACCATGCCGCACTCAAATATCTACTTGCCAAGAAAGAAGCTAAGCCCCGCCTCATTAGATGGATCCTTCTCTTACAAGAATTCGATTTGGAGATAAGAGATAAGAAGGGTGCGGAAAATGCGGTGGCAGACCACTTGTCCCGGCTAAGCTATGATGGAAGTAAGGATGACATGCCTATCAACGATTCATTCCCGGATGATTTTCTCTTTGCAATTCATGAAACAATCCAAAATCAAGCACCTTGGTTTGCGGATTTTGCCAACTATATTGTGGGTGGTGTTCTTCCACCGGGCATCAACCACAATCAAAAGAAGAGATTTTAATTTGAAGCCAAGAGATACTTTTGGGATGATCCTTTGTTATTCAAGGAGTGTGGCGATGGGATGTATAGAAGATGTGTTCCACAATGGGAGTATGATGAAATCATGAAAGGATGCCACTCCTCTCCTTATGGAGGGCACCATGGGGCAAGCAAGACCGTTGCTAAAGTACTTCAATCCGGGTTCTTTTGGCCCTCTATGTTCCATGATGTCAAGCACTTTGTCCAAAGTTGCGATGCTTGTCAACGCACCGGCAACATTTCTTGGAGGAATGAGATGCCCCAAAGGGGGATTCTTGAGGTGGAAGTGTTTGATGTGTGGGGGATAGATTATCAAGGCCCTTTTATTTCTTCAAGAGGGAATAGGTACATTCTTGTGGTCGTAGACTACGTGTCCAAATGGGTGGAGGCGGTGGCTTCCCCTACCAACGATGCCAAAGTTGTCATCAATTTCTTAAAGAAGATTATTTTTCCCCGGTTTGGAGTACCTAGAGCTCTAATAAGTGATGGAGGAAAGCACTTTCATGAAAAACGACTTGACTCACTACTTCTCAAATATGGTGTTCATCATCGTACCGGTTTGGGGTATCATCCCCAAACGAGTGGGCAAGTCGAAATCTCCAACAAAGAAATCAAATCTATCCTTGAAAAAGTGGTCTCAAAGCACCGCAAAGAGTGGAGTTCAAAGCTCGATGACACATTATGGGCATATAGGACGGCATTCAAAACTCCTATTGGAATGTCGCCTTATAAGTTGGTGTATGGCAAATCTTGCCATTTGCCCATAGAGCTCGAATACAAGGCATATTGGGCGATCAAAGAACTAAATCTTGATGCAAAATTGAGTGGTGACAAGAGATTACTCCAATTACAAGAGCTTGAGGAGTTCCGGCTCAAATCTTATGAAAATGCCAAATCTTACAAGGAGAAGACCAAACTCATTCATGACAAGAAGATCCTCAAAAGGGATCTCCAAGTTGGAGACAAGGTTCTTCTATTCAACTCAAGGTACAAGCTATTTCCCGGGAAGCTAAAATCCCGGTGGTCGGGACCATTCTTGATCACCGAGGTAGGGAAATACGGAGATTTTGAGTTGGCAAGCAAAGATGGCCAAAAATTCAAAGTGAACGGGCAACGAATCAAGCTTTACAAGGAAGGTTCTCTCATAGGAGTAGTCGAGGCTTTGTACCTCAAGCCGACTACTCCTCATTAATTTTGAACAAATGCGGGTTTTGTGAAGTCCCCTAAGAATCACAAAGTTGTATATAATCCTAACTCATTTGACTAGTGTTCGATAGATTTTACTTTGCATGGAAATTGATTAAATTGACGATAATAGGGTCGAATTTTTGTTTGGCTAATTGAATCGTTAATTAAATCAATTTCCCGTTACTTAGTTAATTTTGTACATTTTTAGTGTAATTTTTGTCAAAGAGAGTGTGAGGGAGGGATTTAATGTGTTTGTGATTGTTTTCGTAAGTTGAAATGAAAGAAACGTAGCGGAATGCTAAAGAAGAAGCGAGAAATCGAGCTAAGGGTGAAGATTTTGAAGAAAAAGAGTCGAAAAGACGAGCCACACTCGTAAAATTGGTTTCACGCCCGTGAAAATTCAAGAAAAGCAAGGAAATCGCGAATTCTCCATTTCACGGTCGTGAAATGGCATCTCACGGTCGTGAGATGGAGAAAATCAATACCGTAGCAGTTAATCAACATCTCACGGTCGTGAAATGAGCTTCACGGTCGTGAAATGGTATCTCACGGTCGTGAAGCCCATTTCACGGTCGTGAGATGCTTGGACCGAGTTCTCTTCTTCTTTCCTTATCTTCTTTCTTTTCATTCCCTCATCTTCTCACTCCAACACACAACAACACAAACACAAACACACATAACCCTTATCTCCCCAAAAATCACCAAAACTCCCTCAAATCCTCACCAAACTCACTCAAATCTCTCCCAAATTATCACAAAAAGCTTCATTCTTCAATTATAAACACTTTGAGAACCATTTTTTTCCCTTATAAACACCAAAAAACCAAAAAAAATCGATTTTCAACCTTGGTTTTTCAAAAATCCGAAAATTTGAGATCTATTTTTTGGGTTTATTTTTTGCTTTCTACTCTAATAGAAAGTTGTTTTGGGGCTAGTTGAAGGTTTCTCTAGTATTTTCAATTGTTTTAGAAGCTTTCTTTGAGAATTTTTTTTTTTTTTTTCGGGAAAAAGCTTGATAACAATGGTGGGTCAAGGAAAAGGGAAAGCGGCAGGGGCAAGAGCACCAAAGAGGCGAAGAGGCAACGGGTCAAACAACCCGGACGCTAACGAGGACTTAGAGGTTGAGCAACTTCCGGGTTTTCCGGAAGTCGTCTTTGAGACGGAGTCTCAAAGACAAGCTTTCGCTGCCATCCAGGGGTTAGAGATGGAACCCACTGTATTTCTATGCCACGACATCATACGTCGTCTTGGCCTTACGGAAGCTATGCGAAATTTTTTCGCGGTCACAGGTATGACTACTCTTTATTTCATGCATGAGCTCTCCTATCGGAGTCTCACGCTAGAATTTCTAAGTAGTTTAAATACCTTAGTAAATGCTGAGAAAGTGCCGTGTTTCAGCTTCCGTCTTGCTAATACCTCACATGTTGTCCCAATGGTTGATTTTGCTGCTATTCTGGGGTTGGGTTTTCCTCCTAGAAGGAATACTATAGAGCCGAAGGGCTATGATTTGAACCCTCTTTGGTTGGCTTTGACCGGTAGGACCTTGGTCGATTTCCGTAGGAATTCGGCCCTCCTAATCCACCACCCTGTGCCTCGTTTTTGGCATAGGTTAGTGTCGGGTACCTTCCTAGGGCGGCAAGAACCGAACTACCTCACCCAGCTCGACTTGACCCTCCTAGAGACGCACTTAAATGTGCAAGGACATAGGGATAACTTCATCTACCCCATAATGAATGAAATCTACAGGAGATGGAGGAAGTTGGGTCAGAACACCATAGCCCCTAGGCAGACGGTGACCATGGGGGGTTTGGTTACTTTTTTGGCCAAGCACTTTGACGCAAATTTTAACAGTGATGGGAGGTACGTGGCTTTAACAGGGGGGACACTTCTTGATGAGAATTCCCTAATCTACTCAAATTGGATTAGGCTTGACCCTAATAGGAGTTTTCTTTGGGTAATTAAGGGTGCAACCCCTTTTTACCTTGTCATAGACTCGCACCCTTTGCCCCTAGGGACAACACTATAGTGGGGCGACCAAGCTACCTGCTGCCAGTAACGATGGCAGGTGGTAGGGCCGTTTCCAGTGCTAGGGAGGAGGGAGAGTCTTCCCGGCCTCGACCCCGACCCGTTTCTAGACCGAGTCAGAGTGCACCCCGGGTAGCAGCGCCTGTTCCCCCTTTCCCCCTACCGCATATGCAGTTCCCCCACCCCCCACCCAGTTACGTGACCATTCCCCCCTACCCCTTTGACTACTCGGGGTATGTTCACCCCGACCCGACCATTTCCCCCCAGGGCGACTACTTAACCGGTCTAATGCAGAACATGCATCTGAACATGCATGAAGACCGGGTCAACAACTATTATGCCTCCTACCCCAACTACTTTTTGCTGGCCAACCCAGGGTACATTGACCCTAACGGTTTGATGCCAAGCTGGGCTCAACCCGATTTTTTGTTTCCCAACCAAGGAAACCGGGGAGGGGGCATGGAGACCGGGGGCGACCAAGGGAACAGGGAAGAGGGTGGTGGTGGTGGAGATGATGATGATGAGGATGATGATGAGGATGGTGATGAGGATGAGGATGTGATGGAGACCTTTTGAGAGTTTTTTTTGTTTTTGTTTGAAAATTGGAAGAGTCGGAGCGGTGTATAGGTGGCTTGTTTGGCATCTTCCCCCTCCCCTCTAGTGTGTCTCCTCCTCTCCTCTCTTTGATTTGTATAATTTGTTTTCTCTAACTTGTAATTTGTGTGTTTTATTGGTTGGCCTCGGCAACATTGGAGGCGGGTGTCCATCCCATCGGACACCATTATTTTGCTCCCCATGAAAAATCCAAATTGACAAACAACCTTTCATTTAGCTTGGTTCATGCATCACGTAGTTAGGTGTCATCACTAGACTTTCCTGTGGGAGGTACCCCCATGAGGGGCTTGCATTTATGCACCTTACCACCACAATGAGACTCTAGATTAGCATATAGTTTAGTTGCATTTACTTAGATCATGCACTTGTATTATATCATTTTGCATTTACTTTTAGGATTTTTATTTAGTTCATGCATTTCATCCAGATTAGTTCATTTACATGACTAACCATCTTGTATATATTGTTCATTTTGTGAATATTCATCAAAAATTCCAAAAACAAGTTTTTATTTCTTCAAAATTTAAGAAAAATCCAAAAACATGTTTTCATTTTGCTTTCAATAATCCTATTTCATACATTGAGGACAATGTTTGTTCCAATGTGGGGGATAGGAAACTATTCTCATAAGTTTTTATTTTTTATTTTTTTGCATTTAAACCATTTAAAAAAATCAAAAAAATTGAAAAATTTGAAAAATCCTAAAAATTAGCTTGTTTATATCTCACTTTGTATATATTTGCATTGCTTTTTCTTCTAACCTCCATACATAGGTCCGCTACACATCGCTAAGAAACTCATTGAAGGGATTAAGAAGACCGCCATGGTATGATCGCTCCTATTCATTCCCCTTCTCTCTTTCTCTACTTCTTATCATTTGAGGAGTTTTGGAGGAGTTTGTTGATGATTGCGGTGTGAATTTTGATGAATTGGCGGTTGTGTGACTTATGTGCTGTTAGGGGGTTTCATTAGATTAATTGTCACGTAGTTCACTAGAGCATTTGCATTAGTTTGTATATATGTTGTTAAATTCTAGATCATGGCATGTAGTTGCATTTAGGAAAACTTTTTGGAATGCCTAATTTGGAAATTGAACAAGTTTGAATAGGCCCTTGTAGATGCTCTTTTTGCTTAGCACTTTGCCTATTAAAATAGTTTTTGAAACACCTTTTAACGTGTATTTTTAGTATAATTTTCGCACCGTTTCCTAGAGTCTAGTCAAGGGGTTGCATTTATCATCTTGACCATCCCCATGGTGTGAAAATTCCTTGGTGAACGCTTTCCTAGGTGACTCTCGAGGCCATGCAATTGTCCAATCATCACATTTCACTACATTTGACAAAAAGGAAATTTTCCCATCAAAAGTCCAAAAATTGAGTTCAAACATAATAGAAAAAGAAAAGCTTGAAATTTTGCACATTTTTTTTGCCTTAGTCCTAGCTTAGGGAGTGCATATGGAGACTTCTAGGCTCTTCTAGAGTACCCTCAATACATATGGGGTCGCTCTCGATGTCGCTACGGCGAGGATTTGCCTATTGTTGGGCTCCGCCGCACACCTTTCGCTAGGCTACCTTGCTCTCAAAAGGCACCCAAATCAAGCACCAAAAAAATCAAAAACAAAAAGAAAGAAAAAGAAAAGAAAAGAGAAAAAGAAACAAAATAAGAACTCAAACATCTCGTTTCCTTACCTTTTTGATGATTACTCCTACGTTGCATGGCTAAAAGAGGACGACCCTTCCTTTCACTTAGGTGAGAGGCGGAATTCCGATCCTACAGTGTCTTCTAACACCATGGGGCCCTCACTTTCCATCCCGCCTTTACCACCCTTGACAAAGTTTTCTAGTAAACGTGAACGAATATACTAATTTTACACAATAAAGAGGTGATTTATTTCTATCTTTCTAGGCATAGTTCTTTGTAAAACTAGTAAATACATAGGAATTTGAATGCTTGAAATTTTTCCATTTTAGATGAATCCCGGCACATGGATGAGGCATGTTGCCATTTGCTTTTGTAGATGCATTCTCATTTGTTTTGTGTGCTCTATTGTCTTGAATGCATCGAAGTTTTGGCAAGACCCCACTTGCCTTACAAGAAGGTGTCCTACCTCATGGATACCTTGTTGTGAGTTGAAGGGACGGAGCAAGGCCCGTTAATTGCCTTGTATCGGTTAGGTTTAGCATAGTTAATTAAGGGTCTTGACTATTGTTCATCCTTACTCGGGACGAGTAAGGGTTTGGTTTGGGGATATTTGATATAGTGTCATTTCACCCCACATTTTCACCCCTTTTCATCTCGTTTTGTTTGCCTTAAACGCTCCCTAGGAGCGTTTCTACGTGATTTACCTTCTTCTAGCATGTTTCTTGCTTTTATCGTGTTTTTGTAGGTAAACCGTCAATTGAGGCGATTTCTACCTACTTTTGATCAACAAAGAAGAAGGTGAATCATTCGGAGGACCCACGGTACACCTAGGGGG
>JAIUZE010047740.1:0-14787 GCA_022085475.1 Heliosperma pusillum | reverse complement strand
TGCAATTCATGAAACAATCCAAAATCAAGCACCTTGGTTTGCGGATTTTGCCAACTATATTGTGGGTGGTGTTCTTCCACCGGGCATCAACCACAATCAAAAGAAGAGATTTTTATTTGAAGCCAAGAGATACTTTTGGGATGATCCCTTGTTGTTCAAGGAGTGTGGCGATGGGATGTATAGAAGATGTGTTCCACAATGGGAGTATGATGAAATCGTGAAGGGATGCCACTCCTCTCCTTATGGAGGGCACCATGGGGCAAGCAAAACCGTTGCTAAAATACTTCAATCCGGGTTCTTTTGGCCCTCTATGTTCCATGATGTCAAGCACTTTGTCCAAAGTTGCGATGCTTGTCAACGCACCGACAACATTTCTTGGAGGAATGAGATGCCCCAAAGGGGGATTCTTGAGGTGGAAGTGTTTGATGTGTGGGGGATAGATTATCAAGGCCCTTTTATTTCTTCAAGAGGGAATAGGTACATTCTTGTGGCCGTAGACTACGTGTCCAAATGGGTGGAGGCGGTGGCTTCCCCTACAAACGATGCCAAAGTTGTCATCAATTTCTTAAAGAAGATTATTTTTCCCCGGTTTGGAGTACCTAGAGCTCTAATAAGTGATGGAGCAAAGCACTTTCATGAAAAACGACTTGACTCACTACTTCTCAAATATGGTGTTCATCATCGTACCGGTTTGGGGTATCATCCACAAACGAGTGGGCAAGTCGAAATCTCCAACAAAAAAATCAAATCTATCCTTGAAAAAGTGGTCTCGAAGCACCGCAAAGATTGGAGTTCAAAGCTCGATGACACATTATGGGCATATAGGACGGCATTCAAAACTCCTATTGGAATGTCGCCTTATAAGTTGGTGTATGGCAAATCTTGCCATTTGCCCATAGAGCTCGAATACAAGGCATATTGGGCGATCAGAGAACTAAATCTTGATGCAAAATTGAGCGGTGACAAGAGATTACTCCAATTACAAGAGCTTGAGGAGTTCCGGCTCAAATCTTATGAAAATGCCAAATCTTACAAGGAGAAGACCAAACTCATTCATGACAAGAAGATCCTCAAAAGGGATCTCCAAGTTGGAGACAAGGTTCTTCTATTCAACTCAAGGTACAAGCTATTTCCCGGGAAGCTAAAATCCCGGTGGTCGGGACCATTCTTGATCACCGAGGTAGGGAAATATGGGGATTTTGAGTTGGCAAGCAAAGATGGCCAAAAATTCAAAGTGAACGGGCAACGAATCAAGCTTTACAAGGAAGGTTCTCTCATAGGAGTAGTCGAGGCTTTGTACCTCAAGCCGACTACTCCTCATTAGTTTCGAACAAATGCGGGTTTTGTGAAGTCCCCTAAGAATCACAAATTTGTATATAATCCTAACTCATTTGACTAGTGTTCGATAGATTTTACTTTGCATGGAAATCGATTAAATTGACGATAATAGGGTCGAATTTTTGTTTGGCTAATTGAATCGTTAATTAAATCAATTTCCCGTTACTTAGTTAATTTTGTACATTTTTATTGTAATTTTTGTCAAAGAGAGTGTGAGGGAGGGATTTAATGTGTTTGTGATTGTTTTCGTAAGTTGAAATGAAAGAAACGTAGCGGAATGCTAAGGAAGAAGCGAGAAATGGAGCTAAGAGTGAAGATTTTGAAGAAAAAGAGTCGAAAAGACGAGTCACACTCGTAAAAATTGGTTTCACGCCCGTGAAAATTCAAGAAAAGCAAGGAAATCGCGAATTCTCCATTTCACGGTCGTGAAATGGCATCTCACGGTCGTGAGATGGAGAAAATCAATACCGTAGCAGTTAATCAACATCTCACGGTCGTGAAATGAGCTTCACGGTCGTGAAATGGTATCTCACGGTCGTGAAGCCCATTTCACGGTCGTGAGATGCTTGGACCGAGTTCTCTTCTTCTTTCCTTATCTTCTTTCTTTTCATTCCCTCATCTTCTCACTCCAACACACAACAACACAAACACAAACACACATAATCCTTATCTCTCCAAAAATCACCAAAACTCCCTCAAATCCTCACCAAACTCACTCAAATCTCTCCCAAATTATCACAAAAAGCTTCATTCTTCAATTATAAACACTTTGAGAACCATTTTTTTCCCTTATAAACACCAAAAAACCAAAAAAAATCGATTTTCAACCTTGGTTTTTCAAAAATCCGAAAATTTGAGATCTATTTTTTGGGTTTATTTTTTGCTTTCTACTCTAATAGAAAGTTGTTTTGGGGCTAGTTGAAGGTTTCTCTAGTATTTTCAATTGTTTTAGAAGCTTTCTTTGAGAAATTTTTTTTCGGGAAAAAGCTTGATAACAATGGTGGGTCAAGGAAAAGGGAAAGCGGCAGCGGCAAGAGCACCAAAGAGGCGAAGAGGCAGCGGGTCAAACAACCCGGACGCTAACGAGGACTTAGAGGTTGAGCAACTTCCGGGTTTTCCGGAAGTCGTCTTTGAGACGGAGTCTCAAAGACAAGCTTTCGCTGCCATCCAGGGGTTAGAGATGGAACCCACTGTATTTCTATGCCACGACATCATTCGTCGTCTTGGCCTTACGGAAGCTTTGCGAAATTTTTTCGCGGTCACAGGTATGACTACTCTTTATTTCATGCATGAGCTCTCCTATCGGAGTCTCACGCTAGAATTTCTAAGTAGTTTAAGTACCTTAGTAAATGCTGAGAAAGTGTCGTGTTTCAGCTTCCGTCTTGCTAATACCTCACATGTTGTCCCAATGGTTGATTTTGCTGCTATTCTGGGGTTGGGTTTTCCTCCTAGAAGGAATACTGTAGAGCCTAAGGGCTATGATTTGAACCCTCTTTGGTTGGCTTTGACCGGTAGGACCTTGGTCGATTTCCGTAGGAATTCGGCCCTCCTAATCCACCACCCTGTGCCTCGTTTTTGGCATAGGTTAGTGTCGGGTACCTTCCTAGGGCGGCAAGAACCGAACTACCTCACCCAGCTCGACTTGACCCTCCTAGAGACGCACTTAAATGTGCAAGGACATAGGGATAACTTCATCTACCCCATAATGAATGAAATCTACAGGAGATGGAGGAAGTTGGGTCAGAACACCATAGCCCGTAGGCAGACGGTGACCATGGGGGGTTTGGTTACTTTTTTGGCCAAGCACTTTGACGCAAATTTTAACAGTGATGGGAGGTACGTGGCTTTAACGGGGGGGACACTTCTTGATGAGAATTCCCTAATCTACTCAAATTGGATTAGGCTTGACCCTAATAGGAGTTTTCTTTGGGTAATTAAGGGTGCAACCCCTTTTTACCTTCCTTGTCATAGACTCGCACCCTTTGCCCCTAGGGACAACACTATAGTGGGGCGACCAAGCTACCTGCTGCCAGTAACGATGGCAGGTGGTAGGGCCGTTTCCAGTGCTAGGGAGGAGGGAGAGTCTTCCCGGCCTCGACCCCGACCCGTTTCTAGACCGAGTCAGAGTGCACCCCGGGTAGCAGCGCCTGTTCCCCCTTTCCCCCTACCGCATATGCAGTTCCCCCACCCCCCACCCAGTTACGTGACCATTCCCCCCTACCCCTTTGACTACTCGGGGTATGTTCACCCCGACCCGACCATTTCCCCCCAGGGCGACTACTTAACCGGTCTAATGCAGAACATGCATCTGAACATGCATGAATACCGGGTCAACAACTATTATGCCTCCTACCCCAACTACTTTTTGCTGGCCAACCAAGGGTACATTGACCCTAACGGTTTGATGCCAAGCTGGGCTCAACCCGATTTTTTGTTTCCCAACCAAGGAAACCGGGGAGGGGGCATGGAGACCGGGGGCGACCAAGGGAATAGGGAAGGTGGTGGTGGTGGTGGTGATGAGGATGGTGATGAGGATGATGATGAGGATGGTGATGAGGATGAGGATGTGATGGAGAACTTTTGAGAGGTTTTTTGTTTTTGTTTGATAATTGGAAGAGTCGGAGTGGTGTCTAGGTGGCTTGTTTAGCATCTTCCCCCTCCCCTCTAGTGTGTGTCTCCTCCTCTCCTCTCTTTGATGTGTATAATTTGTTTTCTCTAACTTGTAATTTGTGTGTTTTATTGGTTGGCCTCGGCAACATTGGAGGCGGGTGTCCATCCCATCGGACACCATTATTTTGCTCCCCATGAAAAATCCAAATTGACAAACAACCTTTCATTTAGCTTAGTTCATGCATCACGTAGTTAGGTGTCATCACTAGACTTTCCTGTGGAAGGTACCCCCATGAGGGGCTTGCATTTATGCACCTTACCACCACAATGAGACTCTAGATTAGCATATAGTTTAGTTGCATTTACTTAGATCATGCACTTGTATTATATCATTTTGCATTTACTTTTAGGATTTTTATTTAGTTCATGCATTTCATCTAGATTAGTTCATTTGCATGACTAACCATCTTGTATATATTGTTCATTTTTTGAATATTCATCAAAAATTCCAAAAACAAGTTTTTATTTCTTCAAAATTTAAGAAAAATCCAAAAACATGTTTTCATTTTGCTTTCAATAATCCTATTTCATACATTGAGGACAATGTTTGTTCCAATGTGGGGGATAGGAAACTATTCTCATAAGTTTTTATTTTTTATTTTTTTGCATTTAAACCATTTAAAAAAATCAAAAAAATTGAAAAATTTGAAAAATCCTAAAAATTAGCTTGTTTATATCTCACTTTGTATATATTTGCATTGCTTTTTCTTCTAACCTCCATACATAGGTCCGCTACACATCGCTAAGAAACTCATTGAAGGGATTAAGAAGACCGCCATGGTATGATCGCTCCTATTCATTCCCCTTCTCTCTTTCTCTACTTCTTATCATTTGAGGAGTTTTGGAGGAGTTTGTTGATGATTGCGGTGTGAATTTTGATGAATTGGCGGTTGTGTGACTTATGTGCTGTTAGGGGGTTTCATTAGATTAATTGTCACGTAGTTCACTAGAGCATTTGCATTAGTTTGTATATATGTTGTTAAATTCTAGATCATGGCATGTAGTTGCATTTAGGAAAACTTTTTGGAATGCCTAATTTGGAAATTGAACAAGTTTGAATAGGCCCTTGTAGATGCTCTTTTTGCTTAGCACTTTGCCTATTAAAATAGATTTTGAAACACCTTTTAATGTGTATTTTTAGTATAATTTTCGCACCGTTTCCTAGAGCCTAGTCAAGGGGTTGCATTTATCATCTTGACCATCCCCATGGTGTGAAAATTCCTTGGTGACCGCTTTCCTAGGTGACTCTCGAGGCCATGCAATTGTCCAATCATCACATTTCACTACATTTGACAAAAAGGAAATTTTCCCATCAAAAGTCCAAAAATTGAGTTCAAACATAATAGAAAAAGAAAAGCTTGAAATTTTGCACATTTTTTGCCTTAGTCCTAGCTTAGGGAGTGCATATGGGGACTTCTAGGCTCTTCTAGAGTACCCTCAATACATATGGGGTCGCTCTCGATGTCGCTACGGCGAGGATTTGCCTATTGTTGGTCTCCGCCGCACACCTTTCGCTAGGCCACCTTGCTCTCAAAAGGCACCCAAATCAAGCACCAAAAAAATCTCTCCCAAGAAGAAAAGAAAAGAGAAAAAGAAACAAAATAAGAACTCAAACATCTCGTTTCCTTACCATTTCTTGATGATTACTCCTACGTTGCATGGCTAAGAGGGGACGACCCTTCCTTTCACTTAGGTGAGAGGCGGAATTCCGATCCTACAATGTCTTCTAACACCATGGGGCCCTCACTTTCCATCCCGCCTTTATCACCCTTGACAAAGTTTTCTAGTAAACGTGAACGAATATACTAATTTTACACAATAAAGAGGTGATTTATTTCTATCTTTCTAGGCATAGTTCTTTGTAAAACTAGTAAATACATAGGAATTTGAATGCTTGAAATTTTTCCATTTTAGAAGAATCCCGGCACATGGATGAGGCATGTTGCCATTTGCTTTTGTAGATGCATTCTCATTTGTTTTGTGTGCTCTATTGTCTTGAATGCATCGAAGTTTTGGCAAGACCCCACTTGCCTTGCAAGAAGGTGTCCTACCTCATGGATACCTTGTTGTGAGTTGAAGGGACGGAGCAAGGCCCGTTAATTGCCTTGTATCGGTTAGGTTTAGCATAGTTAATTAAGGGTCTTGACTATTGTTCATCCTTACTCGGGACGAGTAAGGGTTTGGTTTGGGGATATTTGATATAGTGTCATTTCACCCCACATTTTCACCCCTTTTCATCTCGTTTTGTTTGCCTTTAACGCTCCCTAGGAGCGTTTCTACGTGTTTTACCTTCTTCTTGCATATTTCTCGCTTTTATCGTGCTTTTGTAGGTAAACCGTCAATTGGGGCGATTTCTACCTACTTTTGATCAACAAAGAAGAAGGTGAATCATTCGGAGGACCCACGGTACACCTAGGGGGGCCCACATACCCTTGGGGGCCCTACTCGACTCGCCAAAGCCCTCCCGAGTCAAGGCAAGCGAAACCGAGAAGGAAGCAACAAAGTCAAGCAAAGGAAGAAGGAGATTGAGCATCTCACGGTCGTGAAATGCATCTCACGGTCGTGAGATGCTTTGCCAAAAGCAAGGATTTTCGTGGATTTGGTTTCACGACCGTGAAACTCATCTCACGGTCGTGAAACCCATCTCACGGTCGTGAAATGAGCTTCACGGTCGTGACTTGTTCGTGAAAGTCGACCTTGATTCTGCCTATCCTCTCACGACCGTGACTTGCCATTTCACGGTCGTGAGACGTGTTTCACGACCGTGAAACCCATTTCACGGTCGTGACTTGTCCAGTCCATGAAGCTTCTCGAGGCCCATCTTTTCTTCATTTTGTAAACCTATAAATAGACCCTCTTATGTAATTTAAGGGCACGAAACCCTAGATCTGAAAATTTCATAGAATTAGTTTTAATCTTGTATTAATCTTCCTTAATTAAGCAAATTAGTCGGTTAATTAGTGATTTCAACTTGGTTTAGTGTATGAACTTGGGTTATATTCAAGGATTTGTGACGAAATCTTGGTATTTATATCAAAGTTCTAATCTTTCTCCAAGTGGGTATAATTCCTCTACTTAATCTTGCTTTTAATTAAGTTTTCATTTCGATTATTGTTATCTACTTATTGTTAATTAGAAATGTTTAATGTTGTTGTTGATTTCCTCTTACAATCTTTAGTAAATGTCGAATTTCCCTCAAGTATGAGTGAGTAGTAATCTTGCTAGGGTTATGTGGGGGATTATGGGTCCTTGTTTGGTTTAATGTGTTATTGTTGGGGTTAATAGTTGATGATTGTCTAGTCTCCATGCTATGCTTATAACATGTTTGATGAAATGCTTACTTGAGTTTGCATGAATCTTTCGTTTGTTTCGAATGCCATAAGATCGAAAGTCGTGGTCTTTCGTAGAACCGCTAGTTTTGGCAAGCCGTATCTAGTGACGCGATAGCTAGTTAGAGTCGGTTTGAGGAGGAATCGTAACAACGGAAGCCTCGATTCACTTTCCTAGACTAGATGATATTTCGACTATTAGACCCGACCCTTGCACCCGACTTTACTACCCATATGAACCCACTCACCCTAGTCTCCCCTCTTATTTGATAAAAATCCAACCTTTATAGCTTTAGACTCCTTTTGTTGTTTTTAATTGCTTTTAATTGTTGTTAATTAGTGTAGCCAACAAACCCAAACCCAATTACTTGTGACTTGCAAGAGACTTTAGTAGACTTTTAGATCATTTCTAAGCAGCAACCGTCCCTGAGATCGACATCCCTACTTCACAACTATTTTCACTAATCAAGTATTGATATGAAAATGGATGAATTATGATAATAGTTGATGATGATTGAATGTTGAACATGGATGAAAATGGTGAATTTCGTGCATATGGACCTCAGCCGGTCAGACCACCGGCTGGGGCAGTGGCTGTATATTATTGCATATTACGTGATTTTTGAAGTATGAAGTTGGGCTCTGCCGGTCGACCGGCAGCCGGTCAGACCACCGGCTGAGACACCCTTCTTTTCCCTTTGTTTTTCTCATGACCCTTTGGTCCCCGCCGGGTAGCCGGCAGCCGGTCCCATTGACCGGCTGGGACACCCTGTATTTTCACTTTGGTTTTTCATATGATACATGGCCTTAGCCGGTTGACCGGCAGCCGGTCCACCTGACCGGCTGGCACCTGCTGGAAGGTGTTTGTGATTTTTGTTTACGGTTTTCATTTATAATATTTCCGATGGTTCGTTTATCGTATGAATTTACGTAGTGACTTATAATATTAATGTTTTGAATATATGATATTTCATTCGCTTGTATCACATGTTTTGTGACGGTTTTTGATATGTCCCACTTTGAGTCGGTTTTTACAAATGTTACGGTTTGAGCACTATTTTGTTATGTGCTTTGTACTCTCATTCCCTTGGCTACCTCCACGTTCGTAAGGATGGAATGTCGGAACGGGGATGTATCCTACTGCTTAATTGCATGTGTTAGTGGGCATACGACGACGTTGTTGGGAGGCGAACGCTTTGCGTTGATCGACCCGGCCGTCAAATGTTGTGTAATTGCGAGGTGGTGTTATTTGCATGTAGCGTACCGCTTGTTATGAGGCTTGTGCTCTTTTCCGCCTCTTTCGTGAATTATATCGACCAATTTTGGGGTACTCGGCGTCTTTGATTGACCGAGTCTTGGATGCGAAATGTTTATCGCATGTCGAACCGGACACGTTTATTCCGAGAGTCTGACCAGGTTTGACTAGGACCGGAATTTTATATCGTCGTGCTGACCAGGAGAAAATAGTCTACATATACGAAATGTGAATCGTGTATTCGTTCAGGGAAAGAATGTATCTCGTGGATGCCTTTAATCATAATGGCACATGTTACCGATGCTAGTGCGTTCATTTACAGTGAGGTGAGAGATGTCGTCTTTGTGTTGTTGTACTTGAATGCGTGATTTCATGATTGATTATTCATGATCATTGCATGACTTGGCATGGTTTGTTTGTCGAGTCTCAATATTATCAAACTTATACCGCTAACGGTGAGATGCAAGCCCTAGTGAGCGTATTCGGTTGCCTAAGAGTGTCTTCCCCGAGTCTTGTATAACATGATGGATTCGGACTTGTAACTCTTATGCTCTTATCATTATATAATGAATTGCCTATCTATTCTTATCGTATTTCACATGTATATCTATTATATGCATGCTTAACTTTTGTATTTCCTTTTATGTACGTTTAATGTGATATGGCTGGGAGAACCCGGAGTTTTTCCCCACTGATTGTGGCGTTCATGTTTTTCATGGATGAACAGGTTGCTTGATTGGATGGCATTTTGTTTGGTATTTTGGGTTCGGGTGTGAGCTAGCGGGCGTTGTCCCTGGAAGATTCACCTCTAGTCGTCAATTAGCTAGTTTGCTAATCTCTTTGACATTGTTAACCTTTTGAGAGACTACGTCTCTTATCTTATAGTATTTTTTATTCGGTTTGTAATTTGACACTCCTCGTATACTTATCTTGCATGTATAAAGGTTTTTAAATTACCGTATTTCCGCTTATTAAATCACATGCTTGTATGTTTCATTTCCGCATTCGCGAGGGTTGTCACAGTTGGTATCAGAGCTTTATCGCTCCCGACGCACACACGTGAACCCTAAACTTAAACTACTTGACCTTAAAAATAATAAATGAGAGTTGGGTAGAAGTTAAGGATTTTACTTGGTAGTCTATTTGTTTATGCTAATTGATAGGAGTAACTTAATTTGTTTTTTTTTCTTATGAAGATGGTTAGACCACGTCTAGTTGAGAACGTTATGTTGGAAGCTCTCACTCAAGTGCTGAAAAATCAGCAAGATGCAGCTTTAGCTCAAGCCAACAACCAAGTTCCCCCTAGAAGGGAAGACAACCATCAAGGTGGCTACGCATGGGTAGCTGGACAGATAGCTAGGAGTAAAATTGTACCATATAGTGGAGAACCGGACCCTACGGAGCTATCCGATTGGTTCCGTGAGATGGAGAAGCACTTTGATCTATACCAAGTCCGTGAAGAGGACAAGGTGAGGATCGCAAAGCACTTCCTTGTGAGGGAAGCTGATAACTGGTGGGCTATCACTAGTGCCACCGCTGTTCTTGAAGAGGACTTCAACTAGGCTTGTTTCAAAGCTCTTGTGGAAGGTAGATTCTATTCTAAAGAGCTTAAACAACAAAGGCTCAAGGAGTTCATATACTTTAAGCAAGGCAACTTGTCAGCTCAGGACTTCACTACGGAGTTCAATAAGCTTGCTCATTTTGCTCCAAGACTTATCCGAGATGATGAGGACCGAGCGTTCTATTACCGAAACAAGTTGAGTGCCGTTCTGCAAAGTAAAGTGAGGAGGAATACTACCTCCTTTGGAGATCTATATGATGATGCCTTGTGGGCCGAGAATTCCATGAAGGCTTGATCGGTTCTGTCGCGGTCCCGAAACAAAAATAATTTACCCGGACTAGGCTAACAACATAAGGAATGTAATTAGGGAAGTAGGGTGTCGATCCTCAGGGAGTACGTGTTACTTATGAATTGCTATGGATTGGTTTTCATTTAAAATCGAGTCACTTGAGTTGTTTGTCTAAACTATTAACATAAAATAAAATGACAAGTATATAAATGACGATATGTAAGAACAAATATGTAAATTGCAAAGTAAAAAACCCAAAACAGAAGACATACCCGATCGGGTTGTCACGGACCCGATCGGGGAAATCCTCTGATCTGGATATTAACAACTAAATTCTATCTAGGACGATATTTAAATGACAATATTGAAAGTCTAACTAACTAAACTAATAAACAGGACAATAAAAATAAAGTAAACTATCTAAGAACGGAAATAAAAAGACGATGAAATAAACTAACTAGGAACGAGAATGGAAAGACCATAAAGTAAACTAACTAGATAGCAACGAAATAAACTATCTAATGCGGTAAAATAAACTATCTAATAATAGAAATAAAATGACAATAAAATAAACTATTTAAAACGATAAAGTAAACTAACTAATCAAGTTGATATAGTGAAAGAGAAATATATGTAAAACTCATTAAAAGTCTCATAGATACCAATATTAGAATTACTTATGATTGTTTAGGCCTTGTAGCGGTATATTCCTTCCGGATTCGTACCGACCTTTTAGTGGGTCCTAACGTCCTTTCAGCATGGTTAAGTCACTAAACCCCTATTGATAGTCCTAATTCCTATCCCAACTCTCGTCATAAAGATAGAAATGATTAATAAAAACAATTGCTTATGGCCACTAAACAAAGTTATAGAATTTGACACGACCAAAGGAAGAAACAATTAGATGGTTCAATTGGTAACTACTCTTCTTATAATTCATTTAACTCGTAATTCATTTCAAATATTACAACTCTATTTATTTTATTTACACAATTATAATTTTACAATATTAGAATTAATCTAATCTATGTGATTATGTGATTAAGTAGATTAATAAGAAAAAGATATATGAAATTAGACTATGAAATGTAAATACTAAAGTGATCATGGTGATTATGTTAACAATGATTCTAATGACAAATTTTAGGATTATATGATTACGTAAATTATAATGTGGCATGCTAAATAATACTTTGGTTTTAACTAGATTAATTTTAGGTTGATTTCCTAATAACAACAATATTATGAAAATAATACTAGTGAGATTATAGTCCATGGTGATTAAAATTGCATAAGTAAATCAAGATTAGAGAATTACCAAGTCGGAATATGAGAATATAAGAACGAAAGTAAGAACAAATATCCAACCAAATAACAAAGGCTAAGTAAACACTAAGGAAATACTAAGAAAACTATAAAAACTTGTAAGAAAGTGTGCTAAAGAAATGATAATAGATTATTAGATTATTGTAAAAGTTGATGATAAAAAGATATATATAAAAAGATATAAGATAAAGATATAAAAAGATGATTATTGTGTGTAATGATCATTGGCTTTTATAAGGCTGCATGGCTGCTGATCCTCTTGCAAATTCGTACCCTAGTCAATGCATTAAACCTCCCATTTAAGCTCGGATTGAAGAAGAGCCAAGTAACGTCTTCCTGCAGAAATACCCGATCGGGTATCATGCAATCCGATCGGGTTTTTGTGTAAATGGAATTTTCCGTCTTTTCATCTTAGGCACGGAATCCTATGCCTTAGTCTTTGGTCAATGCACTACGGAATTGGGCTTGGGCTGATCTCCTCTTGACTTGGGTTGAGTTTTCTTTTAAAGTTCAAAGCCAAAAATCTAAATTGAGTCCATTCGAGGAAACATGTAGCGGAATCGTAATCAAGTCGTGAACTGGCTATCATCAATTCCTTGAAAACTCGTATCCTAGTGTCTTTGCTCCATAAAGTAGGAAAATATAGCAAAACCGCTTCATTTCCTATAAAACGAGTCAAAACACGCAAAACAACTAGAATAACAGTATTAGCTCGTTAATCACTTAACAAAGTGCATAAATCGTATAGAAATCGAGCTAAAACGGGGGATAAATCAATACAAAGTATCACTTATCAAACTCCCCCAAGCTAAACCTTGCTTGTCCTCAAGCAATCATAACAATCATAATCTAGGACAAGGGTAGCTAACGATGATCAATCTATCATACAAATCTCAAAAAGTAAGCTCTTACAAGTAGATGAATCATAAACCCACAGCAACAAGGGCGAAAGAAAAATGCGAAACATGGTTGAGATTTACATAACGGCGCAGCATAGAAAATATTTTTCGGACCTTTTCAGCTCTTGCATGATCTTTTTGACAATGGACTCTCACGGTACACTCATCACTCAAATTTTTGTAAAATAGGAAATATTGGTTCAAATTTGAAGTGACACTCACCTATCTACAACTTATAAGAATGTGCCCGCAGTCTAGTATGGTAGACAATCCGAAATCATTAAGTAAAACTAATCATGATCAAATTATAATGTAAGAAGCACTAGTAAAGTACAGAAGATGCTTGGGAAATTTGGGTAAGAAAGTGGACAAATGAATTTGGTCATGTGGAGCTTAAAGTTAAGCTAGTAATAACCAAATGTGTAGTGGATACTCAATCCAAATCATACCAATTCCCATCGATAATAGTCGAAGCCAAAAGCAGCATATTGGCTTATTAAACATTAGAATCAAGATACGACTTCCCATAATTTTCTTTCTTTTCATTTCATGGAAGCGTTTTTCCTCTTTTCTTTTCTCTTTTTTTTTTCTTTTGAGCTTTCAATTTCATTTTTCATTTTTCATCGTTCTTTCAAAGCTCTTTTTTTTTCTTTTTTTCTTTCTTTTTTTTCCTCTCTTTCACCAAAACCCGGAAATCAGTAATCCCGAGACGGCTCACACCAAATGGTGGAATTATCATATCATCGTAAAAGCACAGAACACCTCTACACAAATAGTTGGTAACTAGCTCAACAAGGGTAGGCAAATTTATAATGTAGCTAGAAAGAAGGGGTGTTTTATTGTGAAAGGTGAACAAGAGATTGAATGGCTTCAAAATGTAGATCATGACAGTAATACTTATAGAAAATGGACTAAAAACCATACTTATGCGTTTTGATGTAACACAGACTATAAGGAGAAACTACTCACTCCTAAACTGGGATCGGGTGCAGATGTACCGACCACTGGAGGCTCTACCTTACAATATGAGTAGCTTGCCAAAGTCAAGATCAAGCTTAATTAAGTCCAAATGCAATTCCCTATCTACTGTGTACAAGACATCCCCATGAATGCACAATTCCTCATAATAAAACGAAACATCAGCTTATAAAAACTACCAAATGAGAAATGAAAGATGGAAATGATCTTTTCTTTTTGTTTTTTTTTCGATTTTTTTTTATAAAAACTAAAAAGAAACTAAGAAAACTAAACTAAAAAGAAACTAAGAAAACTAAAAAGAAATAAACTAAAAAGAAAACTAAAAATCTAAATGCAATCCTAAATGCAGTTCCTAAATGCAAATCCTCCCCCAAGCTAAAACTTCACATTGTCCTCAATGTGCATGCAATTATAACAGAAACAAACCGAGAAACGGTTGACAGCAAATGGAACAGAGAAACAATATGAAATTCTAATGGGAAAAAGGCAAAATAAAACGAAAAATGTGAAAAATAAAGAAAATGAATAACATTCTTACAAAATGGACAGCCTCCCCCAAGCTAGTATAAACAAGGGGAGCTCATCATCAAATCACAAAGGCCACCAGCTACGACCTCTCCTCTCAGAAGGAGGTGGCTCGGGTTCGGATCCAGAAACATCTGCATAGTGGGTATCATCTGTAGAATGATAACTACCACGAGAAGAAAAGATCCCGGTTGGGTTGCTTGCTCCAAAGGTCTGATACTCCTCCACTTGGTGATCAGGAAAATCACCTCCATACCCTCCAAACCTCTCTACGCCATAGTCGGTTCCACAATAATCCGGTCCGGTTCGCGGCACACCTGCACCATAAGCAGCACCATACCTCCCTTCGGGCCAAGTATAAAAAGATGGGTGGGGGCCCTCGGGTCTAATCACACCTTGCCTAGCAAAGTGGTCATATATGGGGTGCAAAGCAAGCTGTTGGTCGGACTGAATTCTATTGACAGACAATGTTAAAGCTTCAAACATGGCGGCTACATCGCCCTCAGCATTGGTCGAGTGAGAAGATGATCCAACCTCAGGGCGGCTGGATCTAAGCTGGACAGGGGGGTCAATGGGAGTAATATCCCCAACAGGAAGGTAGTAGGTAGGTCGAGGTA
>JAIUZE010047737.1:0-37594 GCA_022085475.1 Heliosperma pusillum | reverse complement strand
GAGCACCCCAAGGCAACGCACTTGGTCGAATAAAACCCTTCTCAATCATATCATCTAGCTGTTTCCTTAATTCTTTCAATTCGGTCGGAGCCATACGGTAAGGACCTTTGGCTATGGGTCCAGAACCAGGTAAAAGATCAATAGAGAACTCAACATCACGCTCGGGAGGAATCCCGGTCAAATCTTCAGGAAATACATCAACGAATTCTCGAATAATAAGCACATCTTCAATACTTGGCAAAGAGGTAGTTGAAGAAGTCACAATACACAAGTATGCTTGGTGACCCTTTCTTACTATAATTACCAATTTCATAGCGGAAATTAAAGACACACCTTTTCGGGGATGAGATCCCTTATAGGTTATTCTAACTCGAAATAGATATTGGAACATTAGGATATAGAGTAGAACAAGAGATAATATCTCCAGATTGTAAGGATATGGGAGTATCCTCACTAGACGTAGGCTCGATAGATAACTTATTAGCAAAAGTCGAAGACACAAAAGACATTGAAGCACCGGTATCAAATAGAATAAGACACGGTTGCTCTAAGATTGAGAACATATCCGTAATGATCTCTGGATGAGCATCGGCTTCGGCACGGCTCATGACAAAGATAGAACCCTTAGGTTTAGCAGGAGGAGGAGGGGGCAACTTATGATCGGGGCAATCCTCATAACGGTGACCACCCTTTTGGCAAAAGAAACACACATAAGGTCGGTTGGAACAAGACACACCGGGGTGGTGTGGATGTCTACAACGGCTACATTGGCGACCTTGAGCTTGAGCTTGAGGAGCATAAGGCCTATGAGCCACATTTGAAGTAGCTCTAGGAATGAAAGGAGCGGGAGCTCTTGCATTTGCATTGGAAGCAGGATTGAATCTCCTCTTGTTAGCATAAGAGTTAGAGGAAGACGGAATAAACGGTCTCTTCCCATAAACATTTGGCCTAGGAGTGAAAGAAGGAGAGAGATTATTCATCAAAGCTTCATCCCTAATAGCCTTCATGGAATTCTCGGCCCACAAGGCACCATCATATAAATCTCCGAAGGATGTAGTATTCCTCCTCACTTTACTTTGAAGAACGACCCTCAGCTTGTTGCGGTAATAGAAGGCTCGGTCCTCGTCATCTCGGATAAGCCTCGGAGCAAAGTGGGCCAGCTTATTGAACTCCGTAGTGAAGTCCTGAGCTGACAAGTTGCCTTGTTTAAAGTCAATGAACTCATTGACCCTTTGTTGCTTAAGCTCTTTAGGATAGAATCTACCTTCCACAAGAGCTTTGAAACAAGCCCAGTTGAAGTCATCTTCGAGAGTAGTGGTGGCACTAGTGATAGCCCACCAATTATCAGCTTCCCTCACAAGGAAGTGCTTTGCGATCCTCACCTTGTCCTCTTCGCGGACTTGGTATAGATCAAACTGCTTCTCCATCTCACGGAACCAATCTGATAGCTCCGTAGGGTCCGGTTCTCCACCATATGGTATAATTTTACTCCTAGCTATTTGTCCAGCTACCCAAGCGTAGCCACCTTGATGGTTATCTTCCCTTCGAGGGGGAACCTGGTTGGCCTGAGCTAAAGCCGCATCTTGCTAATTTTTCAGCACTTGAGTAAGAGCTTCCAACATAACATTCTCAACAAGTCGTGGTCTAACCATCTTCATAAGAAACAAAAACAAATTAAATTACTCCTATCAATTAGCATAAACAAATAGACTACCAAGTAAAGTCCTTAACTACTACCCATCTCTCATTTATTATTTCAAGGTCAAGTAGTTTAAGTTTAGGGTTCACGTGTGTGCGTCGGGAGCGATAAAGCTCTGATACCAACTGTGACAACTCTCGCGAATGCGGAAATATAAAACATACAAGCATGTGAATTATATAGCGGAAATATGAAGTTTTTAAAACTTTTATACATGCAAAAAGAAGTACGCGAGGAGTGTCAAATATTACAAACTAAAGTATGAAATACAACAAAGAGACGAAGTCTCTCAAAATGTTATAAATGTCAAAGTGCTTAGCAAACTAGCTAAAATCGTCTAGAGGTGTTTCAATCCAGGGAAAACGCCCGCTAGCTCACACCCGAACCCAAAATATCAAGCAAAAAGCCATCCATGCAAGCAACCTGTTCATCCATGAAAAACATGAACGCCACAATCAGTGGGGAGTAACTCCGGGTTCTCCCAGCCATATCACATTAAACGTACATAAAAGAAAATACAAAAGTAAAATCTTGCATATATGAATATACATGTGAAATATAATAAGGATAGATAGACAATTCAAGATATAATGATAAGAGCATATGAAGTACAAGTCCGAATCCATCATGTCATAGAAAGACTCGGGGAAGACACTCTTAGGCAACCGAATACGCTCACTAGGGCTTGCATCTCACCGTTAGCGGTATAAGTTTGATAAGATTGAGACTCGACAACCAAAAACCATGCCCAAGTCATTCAATGATCAACATATAATCATTAATCAAAACAAACAACAAAGACGACTCTCTACGGTAAATGAAACGCACTAGCACCGTGTACATGGCAAGTATGATTTAAAAGGCATCCACGAGTAAGCATTTCCTGAACAAATAACACGATTCATTCATTTCGTATATGTAGGAATAATTTCCTCCTCGGTAGGCCGACGATAATAATACGGTTCCAGTTAAACCTGGCGGACTCTCGAGAAAACCGTTTTCAATTCGACGCGATGACATTTCGCATCCAAGACTCGGTCAATCATAGACGCCGAGTACCCCAAATTCGGTCGATAATTCACGAAAGAGGCGGAAAAGAGCACAAGCCTCATACCAAGCGGTACGCTACATGCAAATAACACCACCTCGCAAGTACACAACATTTGACGGCCGGGTCGATCAACGCATAGCGTTCGCCTCCCAACAACGTCGTCGTATGCCCACTAACAAATGCAATTAAGCAGTAGGATACCTCCCCGTTCCGACATTCCAGCCTTACGAACGTGGAGGTAGCCAAGGGAATGAGAGTACAAAGCACATAACAAAATAGTGCTCAAACCGTAACATTTGTAAAAACCGACTACAAGTGGGACACACCAAAAACCGTCACAAAATATGTGATACAAGCGAATGAAATATCATATATTCAAAACATTAATATTATAAGTCACTACGTAAAATTATACGATAAACGAACCATGCGAACTATTATAAATTACGAGTTTAGAAATTTTAAGGAAATATACTCAGCCGTGTTGCCGGCCGGTACCCCGGCATGCACATCATGCCAAATCCAAAAATCACAAAAAAAGGCAGTGTGTTCCAGGCCGGTCTGGGGGCCGGCGGCCAGGCACCCGGCCGGGAGCATCACTACACACAAAAACCAAACTTTCCTACTGATGTGTTCCCAGCCGGTAGGCAGACCGGGGGCCAGTCACCCGGCTGGGAACCCCAGTTCACCCGTGAACAACTTAACATGTTCTATCATTTTCAATTCTCATAATCTACTTCCATTAACTATCAACAATCAATAATCATCATCAACAATCATCAACTAACAACAATCATTATCAATAACACAATTCCTAAGCTTTCTAATCGTATTCTAAATACGAATTCTAACTGAGAAATTATGTAAAACACGTAAATGATATCGAGTAACCCTTCACCGTTACCTTTATGCGTCTTTACTCCGCGTCAAGGTCCTCTTCAATCAAGAAGTAGTCTTTGTCGGGATCTTGAAGGTCACCACCTACAAATAGTTAATAAAAGATGAATATTCTTCACCTTGAGAAAGAGGGAAAGTTTGAAAAGCGAGAAAGACGGTAATTTTATTACCAATACGGATAGAGGAAGCTAAGAGGGGAAGAATAAGACGAACTTACGTGAATTTGAGCGAGAATTGAAAGAGTTATGACGATTCTAAGCTTGGATCAAAATGGAGGCAAGGTTTTGGTTGATTTCTTAGTGAGGAAGAAAGTTTGAGTTGTGTGAATGAGAATAGGTTGTGAGGGAGTATGAGGTGTATAAGTGGAAAAGTCAAGAAAAAGTCAAAGACGGCTTAAGACGGGATTTACTTGAAATCTCGCGAAAAATCCAAATACAAACTCGGAAATTTTAAATTCGACTCGGAAAATTAAATTCTAAATTAAAGCTAAATTTCGCTGAAAAGTATCCGTAAAATATTTTTACTATAAAAATAGGGTACATTTGCGGGTGTTACAATCACCCCACCTTTAAAAAGTTTCGCCCTCGAAACTTGAGCGAAAGAAAGATACCTTAAAGGAATAGACTCGGATATTTACTACGCATAGAAGCTTCAGTTTCCCAAGTCTCTTCTTCGACATTAGCACATCTCTACAATATTTTCACTAAAGGAACCACCTTACTTCTCAACTTCTTATCCTTACGATCAAGGATGCAGATCGGCTTCTCTTCAAAGGATAAATTAGGTTCAAGCTCGGGCATCTCCTTTTGAAAGACATGGCTTGGATCACTAACATACTTTCTCAATTGAGAAACATGGAATACATCATGAACCTTAGCCAAATTCGGGGGCAAATCCAACTTGTAAGCAACGGTACCAATCCTTTTCACAATATCAAAGGGTCCAATGTATTTCGGGCTCAATTTACCCTTAACACCAAACCGTTTAACACCCTTCATTGGAGATACTTTCAAAAACACTTTATCCCCAACTTCAAACTCTAACGGCCTTCTTCGGATATCGGCATAAGACTTTTGACGGTCCTGAGCGGCTTTCATTCTATCACGAATGACCTTCACATTATCAACAGTCTCAACAAGAACATCAGGGCCTAAGTCACGAACATCACTTAATTGATTCCAAAATATAGGACTCCGACATTTCCTTCCATAAAGAGCTTCATAAGGAGCCATCTTGATCAATGCATGATAACTGTTGTTGTAAGAAAACTCCCCAACGGTAGACTCTTTTCCCAACTAGATTGGAAGTCGAGTGCACAAGCCCTAAGCAAGTCTTCTAAAGTCTGAATAGTCCTCTCAGTTTGACCATCCGTAGCGGCATGAAATGCGATACTCATCAACAACTTACTACCCATGGCTTCTTGCAAAGCTTTCAAAAATCGCGAACAGAATCTCGGATCTTGGTCGGATATGATCTCCTTAGGAACGCCATGGTATCTAACAATCTCATCAACATAGGCCTTCGCTAGTCGATCCAAACTCCAGGTTTCTTTGATCGGAATAAATCTAGCACACTTGGTCAAACGATCAACAACAACCCAAACGACATCTTTACCTCCAACGGTCCTCGGCAGAGCCATAACAAAATTCATAGAAATAGATTCCCACTTCCATAGTGGAATATCCAACGGTTGTAGCAATCCACCGGGCCTCTTGTGTTCAATCTTCACTTGTTGGCAAGTAAGACATCTTCCAACATAAGATACAACATCACCCTTCAAGTTCGGCCACCAAAATTGTAGCTTCAAATCCTTGTACATCTTACCACCACCGGGGTGAATAGAATAAGGGGAAAGGTGAGCTTCATCAAGAACTCGCTTCCTCAAATCAAGAGCATTAGGAACAAATAAACGGCCATGGAAACGAAGAACACCTTCACTATCAAACTTGAAATCTTTAGCTTTACCTTCAAGAAGTTTGCCTTGAATAGACTTGTAGGTAAGATCATCAACTTGGCTTTCGCGAATCTCACGGAGAAACACAGGTTCGGCAGTCATAGCATTAACATGAACAAATCCACGCTCCACGAATTCCAACTTCAATCTTCGAAACTCGGCACAAAGATCATCGGGTAATACCCGCATAACATTCAAAGCATGAGAAGCTTTTCTACTAAGAACATCGACAACAACATTAGCCTTCCCTTCATGGTACAACAACTCAAAATCATAATCATTCACCAATTCCAACCATCTTCTTTGTCTCATATTCAACTCTTTTTGAGTAAATATGTACTTCAAACTTTTGTGATTGGTGAATATACGACAATGAACACCAATAAGGTAATGTCTCCACACTTTCAAAGCATGAACAACGGCGGCCAATTCCAAATCATGAGTAGGATAGTTCACTTCATGAACTCTCAACTGCCTCGAAGCATAAGCCACCACCTTCCTATTTTGCATAAGAACACAACCCAATCCCATTTTAGAAGCATCACAATAAACATCAAAGTCTACTCCATCTTCAGGCAAAGTCAACACCGGAGCGGTAGTTAACCTCTTCTTTAACTCTTGAAAAGCAGCTTCACAAGCTTCATTCCATAGGAACTTGGTTTCCTTCTTCAACAACTGGGTCATCGGTCTAGCAAGCTTAGAGAAGTCCTTGACAAATCTACGGTAATAACCAGCTAAACCAAGAAAACTTCGAATTTCTCTAATATCGGTCGGACTCTTCCAATCCACCACAGCTTCAATCTTAGAAGGATCCACCATAACACCTTCTTTAGAAATCACATGCCCAAGAAAGGACACTTTAGGTAACCAAAATTCACACTTGGAGAACTTAGCATACCACTTCTGACGACGTAGAACACCCAAAATAGTCCTTAGATGAATAGCATGCTCTTCTTCGGACTTGGAGAAAATAAGAATATCATCAATGAATACCACCACACACTTGTCAAGATACTCACTAAATGTGCGGTTCATTTGATCCATAAAGATAGCGGGAGCATTCGTCAATCCAAATGGCATTACCTTGAAATCATAATGACCATACCTTGTACTAAAAGCGGTCTTTGGAATATCAACATCTCGAACGGGAATTTGGTGATAACCGGATCTCAAATCAATTTTGGAAAAAGTAGAAGCACCCTTTAGTTGATCAAACAAATCTTCAATTCTTGGTAAAGGATACCTATTCTTGATTGTAATCCGATTCAATTCACGATAATCAATACAAAGCCTCATAGAACCATCTTTCTTCTTTACAAAAAGAACGGGAGCACCCCAAGGCGAGGCACTTGGTCGAATAAAACCCTTCTCAATCATATCATCTAGCTGTTTCCTTAATTCTTTCAATTCGGTCGGAGCCATACGGTAAGGACCTTTGGCTATGGGTCCAGAACCAGGTAAAAGATCAATAGAGAACTCAACATCACGCTCGGGAGGAATCCCGGTCAAATCTTCAGGAAATACATCAACGAATTCTCGAATAATAAGCACATCTTCAATACTTGGCAAAGAGGTAGTTGAAGAAGTCACAATACACAAGTATGCTTGGTGACCCTTTCTTACTATAATTACCAATTTCATAGCGGAAATTAAAGACACACCTTTTCGGGGATGAGATCCCTTATAGGTTATTCTAACTCGAAATAGATATTGGAACATTAGGATATAGAGTAGAACAAGAGATAATATCTCCAGATTGTAAGGATATGGGAGTATCCTCACTAGACGTAGGCTCGATAGATAACTTATTAGCAAAAGTCGAAGACACAAAAGACATTGAAGCACCGGTATCAAATAGAATAAGACACGGTTGCTCTAAGATTGAGAACATATCCGTAATGATCTCTGGATGAGCATCGGCTTCGGCACGGCTCATGACAAAGATAGAACCCTTAGGTTTAGCAGGAGGAGGAGGGGGCAACTTATGATCGGGGCAATCCTCATAACGGTGACCACCCTTTTGGCAAAAGAAACACACATAAGGTCGGTTGGAACAAGACACACCGGGGTGGTGTGGATGTCTACAACGGCTACATTGGCGACCTTGAGCTTGAGCTTGAGGAGCATAAGGCCTATGAGCCACATTTGAAGTAGCTCTAGGAATGAAAGGAGCGGGAGCTCTTGCATTTGCATTGGAAGCAGGATTGAATCTCCTCTTGTTAGCATAAGAGTTAGAGGAAGACGGAATAAACGGTCTCTTCCCATAAACATTTGGCCTAGGAGTGAAAGAAGGAGAGGGATTATTCATCAAAGCTTCATCCCTAATAGCCTTCATGGAATTCTCGGCCCACAAGGCACCATCATATAAATCTCCGAAGGATGTAGTATTCCTCCTCACTTTACTTTGAAGAACGACCCTCAGCTTGTTGCGGTAATAGAAGGCTCGGTCCTCGTCATCTCGGATAAGCCTCGGAGCAAAGTGGGCCAGCTTATTGAACTCCGTAGTGAAGTCCTGAGCTGACAAGTTGCCTTGTTTAAAGTCAATGAACTCATTGACCCTTTGTTGCTTAAGCTCTTTAGGATAGAATCTACCTTCCACAAGAGCTTTGAAACAAGCCCAGTTGAAGTCATCTTCGAGAGTAGTGGTGGCACTAGTGATAGCCCACCAATTATCAGCTTCCCTCACAAGGAAGTGCTTTGCGATCCTCACCTTGTCCTCTTCGCGGACTTGGTATAGATCAAACTGCTTCTCCATCTCACGGAACCAATCTGATAGCTCCGTAGGGTCCGGTTCTCCACCATATGGTATAATTTTACTCCTAGCTATTTGTCCAGCTACCCAAGCGTAGCCACCTTGATGGTTATCTTCCCTTCGAGGGGGAACCTGGTTGGCCTGAGCTAAAGCCGCATCTTGCTAATTTTTCAGCACTTGAGTAAGAGCTTCCAACATAACATTCTCAACAAGTCGTGGTCTAACCATCTTCATAAGAAACAAAAACAAATTAAATTACTCCTATCAATTAGCATAAACAAATAGACTACCAAGTAAAGTCCTTAACTACTACCCATCTCTCATTTATTATTTCAAGGTCAAGTAGTTTAAGTTTAGGGTTCACGTGTGTGCGTCGGGAGCGATAAAGCTCTGATACCAACTGTGACAACTCTCGCGAATGCGGAAATATAAAACATACAAGCATGTGAATTATATAGCGGAAATATGAAGTTTTTAAAACTTTTATACATGCAAAAAGAAGTACGCGAGGAGTGTCAAATATTACAAACTAAAGTATGAAATACAACAAAGAGACGAAGTCTCTCAAAATGTTATAAATGTCAAAGTGCTTAGCAAACTAGCTAAAATCGTCTAGAGGTGTTTCAATCCAGGGAAAACGCCCGCTAGCTCACACCCGAACCCAAAATATCAAGCAAAAAGCCATCCATGCAAGCAACCTGTTCATCCATGAAAAACATGAACGCCACAATCAGTGGGGAGTAACTCCGGGTTCTCCCAGCCATATCACATTAAACGTACATAGAAGGAAATACAAAAGTAAAATCATGCATATATGAATATACATGTGAAATACAATAAGGATAGATAGGCAATTCAAGATATAATGATAAGAGCATAAGAGTTACAAGTCCGAATCCATCATGTTATACAAAGACTCGGGGAAGACACTCTTAGGCAACCGAATACGCTCACTAGGGCTTACATCTCACCGTTAGCGGTATAAGTTTGATAAGATGGAGACTCGACAAACAAACCATGCCAAATCATTCAATGATCAATCATATAATCATTCATGTAATCATCCATCCAAACATAACGACACAATGACGACATCTATCACGGTAAATGAAACGCACTAGCACGTGTACATGGCAAGTATGATTAAAAGCATCCACGAGATAAGCATTTCCCTCTGAACACATACACGATTCAATCATTTCGTATATGTTAGACTAATTTCCTCCTGGTTAGGACGACGATAATATACGCGTTCCTAGTTAAAAAAAAAACCTGGGGGGCCCCCAAAACTCTCGAAATAAACGTTTCCGATTCGACATTGTGCGATGACCATTTCGCATCCAAGACTCGGTCAATCATAGACGCGAGACCCCAAATTCGGTCGATAATTCACGAAAAGAGGCGGAAAGGGCACAAGCATCATAAACAAGCGGTACGCTACATGCAATGACACCACCTCGCAAGTATACAACATTTGACGGCCGGGTCGATCAACGCAAAGCGTTCGCCTCCCAATAACGTCGTCATATGCCCACTAACACATGCAATTAAGCATTAAGGATACACTCCCCGTTCCGATATTCCAGCCTTACGAACGTGGAGGTAGCCAAGGGAATGAGAGTACAAAGCACATAACAAAATAGTGCTCAAACCGTAACATTTGTAAAAACCGACTACAAGTGGGACACACCAAAAACCGTCACAAAATATGTGATACAAGCGAATGAAATATCATATATTCAAAACATTAATATTATAAGTCACTACGTAAAATTATACGATAAACGAACCATGCGAACTATTATAAATTACGAGTTTAGAAATTTTAAGGAAATATACTCAGCCGTGTTGCCGGCCGGTACCCCGGCATGCACATCATGCCAAATCCAAAAATCACAAAAAAAGGCAGTGTGTTCCAGGCCGGTCTGGGGGCCGGCGGCCAGGCACCCGGCCGGGAGCATCACTACACACAAAAACCAAACTTTCCTACTGATGTGTTCCCAGCCGGTAGGCAGACCGGGGGCCAGTCACCCGGCTGGGAACCCCAGTTCACCCGTGAACAACTTAACATGTTCTATCATTTTCAATTCTCATAATCTACTTCCATTAACTATCAACAATCAATAATCATCATCAACAATCATCAACTAACAACAATCATTATCAATAACACAATTCCTAAGCTTTCTAATCGTATTCTAAATACGAATTTCTAAAACATAAAAATTCAGTAAAACACGTAAATGATTACGATAGTAACCCTTCAACTTACTTATGCAGTCTTACTCCGAGTCAAGTCCTCTTCAACAAGAAAAGTTCTGTCGGGATCTTGGAAGTCACCACCTACAAATAGTTAATAAAAGATGAATATCTTCACCTTTTGAGAAGAGGAAGTTTGAAAAGCGAGACAAGCACGGTTAATTTTATTATCACCTACGGATAGAGGAAGCTAAGCAGGGGAAGATAAGGACGGAATTTACGTTGCATTTGAGCGAGAATGAAGGTTTGGACCGAGATTAAAGCTTGGATCAAAATGGAGGCAAGGTTTTGGTTGATTTCTTAGTGAGGAAGAAAGTTTGAGTTGTGTGAATGAGAATAGGTTGTGAGGGAGTATGAGGTGTATAAGTGGAAAAGTCAAGAAAAAGTCAAAGACGGCTTAAGACGGGATTTACTTGAAATCTCGCGAAAAATCCAAATACAAACTCGGAAATTTTAAATTCGACTCGGAAAATTAAATTCTAAATTAAAGCTAAATTTCGCTGAAAAGTATCCGTAAAATATTTTTACTATAAAAATAGGGTACATTTGCGGGTGTTACAATCACCCCACCTTTAAAAAGTTTCGCCCTCGAAACTTGAGCGAAAGAAAGATACCTTAAAGGAATAGACTCGGATATTTACTACGCATAGAAGCTTCAGTTTCCCAAGTCTCTTCTTCGACATTAGCACATCTCTACAATATTTTCACTAAAGGAACCACCTTACTTCTCAACTTCTTATCCTTACGATCAAGGATGCAGATCGGCTTCTCTTCAAAGGATAAATTAGGTTCAAGCTCGGGCATCTCCTTTTGAAAGACATGGCTTGGATCACTAACATACTTTCTCAATTGAGAAACATGGAATACATCATGAACCTTAGCCAAATTCGGGGGCAAATCCAACTTGTAAGCAACGGTACCAATCCTTTTCACAATATCAAAGGGTCCAATGTATTTCGGGCTCAATTTACCCTTAACACCAAACCGTTTAACACCCTTCATTGGAGATACTTTCAAAAACACTTTATCCCCAACTTCAAACTCTAACGGCCTTCTTCGGATATCGGCATAAGACTTTTGACGGTCCTGAGCGGCTTTCATTCTATCACGAATGACCTTCACATTATCAACAGTCTCAACAAGAACATCAGGGCCTAAGTCACGAACATCACTTAATTGATTCCAACATATAGGACTCCGACATTTCCTTCCATAAAGAGCTTCATAAGGAGCCATCTTGATCGATGCATGATAACTGTTGTTGTAAGAAAACTCCCCAACGGTAGACTCTTTTCCCAACTAGATTGGAAGTCGAGTGCACAAGCCCTAAGCAAGTCTTCTAAAGTCTGAATAGTCCTCTCAGTTTGACCATCCGTAGCGGCATGAAATGCGATACTCATCAACAACTTACTACCCATGGCTTCTTGCAAAGCTTTCAAAAATCGCGAACAGAATCTCGGATCTTGGTCGGATATGATCTCCTTAGGAACGCCATGGTATCTAACAATCTCATCAACATAGGCCTTCGCTAGTCGATCCAAACTCCAGGTTTCTTTGATCGGAATAAATCTAGCACACTTGGTCAAACAATCAACAACAACCCAAACGACATCTTTACCTCCAACGGTCCTCGGCAGAGCCATAACAAAATTCATAGAAATAGATTCCCACTTCCATAGTGGAATATCCAACGGTTGTAGCAATCCACCGGGCCTCTTGTGTTCAATCTTCACTTGTTGGCAAGTAAGACATCTTCCAACATAAGACACAACATCGCCCTTCAAGTTCGGCCACTAAAATTGTAGCTTCAAGTATTTGTACATCTTATCACCACCGGGGTGAATAGAATAAGGGGAAAGGTGAGCTTCATCAAGAACTCGCTTCCTCAAATCAAGAGCATTAGGAACAAATAAACGGCCATGGAAACGAAGAACACCTTCACTATCAAACTTGAAATCTTTAGCTTTACCTTCAAGAAGTTTGGCTTGAATAGACTTGTAGGTAAGATCATCAACTTGGCTTTCACGAATCTCACGGAGAAACACAGGTTCGACAGTCACAGCACCAACATGAACAAATCCACGCTCCACGAATTCCAACTTCAATCTTCGAAACTCGGCACAAAGATCATCGGGTAATACCCGCATAACATTCAAAGCATGAGAAGCTTTTCTACTAAGAGCATCGACAACAACATTAGCCTTCCCTTCATGGTACAACAACTCAAAATCATAATCATTCACCAATTCCAACCATCTTCTTTGTCTCATATTCAACTCTTTTTGAGTAAATATGTACTTCAAACTTTTGTGATCGGTGAAGATACGACAATGAACTCCAATTAGGTAATGTCTCCACACCTTCAAAGCATGAACAACAGCGGCCAATTCCAAATCATGAGTAGGATAGTTCACTTCATGAACTCTCAACTGCCTCGAAGCATAAGCCACCACTTTCCTACTTTGCATAAGAACACAACCCAATCCCATTTTAGAAGCATCACAATAGACATCAAAGTCTACTCCATCTTTAGGCAAAGTCAACACCGGAGCGGTAGTTAACCTCTTCTTTAACTCCTGAAACGCTGCTTCACAAGCTTCATTCAATAGGAAATTGGTTTCCTTCTTCAATAACTGGGTCATCGGTCTTGCAAGCTTAGAGAAATCCTTGACAAATCTACGGTAATAACCAGCTAAACCAAGAAAACTTCAAATTTCTCTAATATCGGTCGGACTTTTCCAATCCACCACAGCTTCAATCTTAGAAGGATTCACCATAACACCTTCTTTAGAAATCACATGCCCAAGAAAGGACACTTTAGGTAACCAAAATTCACACTTGGAGAATTTAGCATACCACTTCTGTCGACGAAGAACACCCAAAATAGTCCTTAGATGAATAGCATGCTCTTCTTCGGACTTGGCGAAAATAAGAATATCATCAATGAATACCACCACACACTTGTCAAGATACTCCCTAAATGTGCGGTTCATTTGATCCATAAAGATAGCGGGAGCATTGGTCAATCCAAATAGCATCACCTTGAACTCATAATGACCATACCTTGTACTAAAAGCGGTCTTCGGAATATCAACATCACGAACGGGAATTTGGTGATAACCGGATCTCAAATCAATCTTGGAAAAAGTAGAAGCACCCTTTAGTTGATCAAACAATCCTCAATTCTTGGTAAAGGATACCTATTCTTGATTGTAATCCGATTTAATTCACGGTAATCAATACAATGCCTCATAGAACCATCTTTCTTCTTCACAAAAAGAACGGGAGCACCCCAAGGCAACGCACTTGGTCGAATAAAACCCTTCTCAATCATATCATCTAGCTGTTTCCTTAATTCTTTCAATTCGGTCGGAGCCATACGGTAAGGACCTTTGGCTATGGGTCCAGAACCAGGTAAAAGATCAATAGAGAACTCAACATCACGCTCGGGAGGAATCCCGGTCAAATCTTCAGGAAATACATCAACGAATTCTCGAATAATAAGCACATCTTCAATACTTGGCAAAGAGGTAGTTGAAGAAGTCACAATACACAAGTATGCTTGGTGACCCTTTCTTACTATAATTACCAATTTCATAGCGGAAATTAAAGACACACCTTTTCGGGGATGAGATCCCTTATAGGTTATTCTAACTCGAAATAGATATTGGAACATTAGGATATAGAGTAGAACAAGAGATAATATCTCCAGATTGTAAGGATATGGGAGTATCCTCACTAGACGTAGGCTCGATAGATAACTTATTAGCAAAAGTCGAAGACACAAAAGACATTGAAGCACCGGTATCAAATAGAATAAGACACGGTTGCTCTAAGATTGAGAACATATCCGTAATGATCTCTGGATGAGCATCGGCTTCGGCACGGCTCATGACAAAGATAGAACCCTTAGGTTTAGCAGGAGGAGGAGGGGGCAACTTATGATCGGGGCAATCCTCATAACGGTGACCACCCTTTTGGCAAAAGAAACACACATAAGGTCGGTTGGAACAAGACACACCGGGGTGGTGTGGATGTCTACAACGGCTACATTGGCGACCTTGAGCTTGAGCTTGAGGAGCATAAGGCCTATGAGCCACATTTGAAGTAGCTCTAGGAATGAAAGGAGCGGGAGCTCTTGCATTTGCATTGGAAGCAGGATTGAATCTCCTCTTGTTAGCATAAGAGTTAGAGGAAGACGGAATAAACGGTCTCTTCCCATAAACATTTGGCCTAGGAGTGAAAGAAGGAGAGGGATTATTCATCAAAGCTTCATCCCTAATAGCCTTCATGGAATTCTCGGCCCACAAGGCACCATCATATAAATCTCCGAAGGATGTAGTATTCCTCCTCACTTTACTTTGAAGAACGACCCTCAGCTTGTTGCGGTAATAGAAGGCTCGGTCCTCGTCATCTCGGATAAGCCTCGGAGCAAAGTGGGCCAGCTTATTGAACTCCGTAGTGAAGTCCTGAGCTGACAAGTTGCCTTGTTTAAAGTCAATGAACTCATTGACCCTTTGTTGCTTAAGCTCTTTAGGATAGAATCTACCTTCCACAAGAGCTTTGAAACAAGCCCAGTTGAAGTCATCTTCGAGAGTAGTGGTGGCACTAGTGATAGCCCACCAATTATCAGCTTCCCTCACAAGGAAGTGCTTTGCGATCCTCACCTTGTCCTCTTCGCGGACTTGGTATAGATCAAACTGCTTCTCCATCTCACGGAACCAATCTGATAGCTCCGTAGGGTCCGGTTCTCCACCATATGGTATAATTTTACTCCTAGCTATTTGTCCAGCTACCCAAGCGTAGCCACCTTGATGGTTATCTTCCCTTCGAGGGGGAACCTGGTTGGCCTGAGCTAAAGCCGCATCTTGCTAATTTTTCAGCACTTGAGTAAGAGCTTCCAACATAACATTCTCAACAAGTCGTGGTCTAACCATCTTCATAAGAAACAAAAACAAATTAAATTACTCCTATCAATTAGCATAAACAAATAGACTACCAAGTAAAGTCCTTAACTACTACCCATCTCTCATTTATTATTTCAAGGTCAAGTAGTTTAAGTTTAGGGTTCACGTGTGTGCGTCGGGAGCGATAAAGCTCTGATACCAACTGTGACAACTCTCGCGAATGCGGAAATATAAAACATACAAGCATGTGAATTATATAGCGGAAATATGAAGTTTTTAAAACTTTTATACATGCAAAAAGAAGTACGCGAGGAGTGTCAAATATTACAAACTAAAGTATGAAATACAACAAAGAGACGAAGTCTCTCAAAATGTTATAAATGTCAAAGTGCTTAGCAAACTAGCTAAAATCGTCTAGAGGTGTTTCAATCCAGGGAAAACGCCCGCTAGCTCACACCCGAACCCAAAATATCAAGCAAAAAGCCATCCATGCAAGCAACCTGTTCATCCATGAAAAACATGAACGCCACAATCAGTGGGGAGTAACTCCGGGTTCTCCCAGCCATATCACATTAAACGTACATAAAAGAAAATACAAAAGTAAAATCTTGCATATATGAATATACATGTGAAATATAATAAGGATAGATAGACAATTCAAGATATAATGATAAGAGCATATGAAGTACAAGTCCGAATCCATCATGTCATAGAAAGACTCGGGGAAGACACTCTTAGGCAACCGAATACGCTCACTAGGGCTTGCATCTCACCGTTAGCGGTATAAGTTTGATAAGATTGAGACTCGACAACCAAACCATGCCAAGTCATCCAATGATCAATCATATAATCATTCATCCAAACATAACGACACAATGACGACATCTCTCACGGTAAATGAAACGCACTAGCACCGTGTACATGGCAAGTATGATTAAAAGGCATCCACGAGATAAGCATTTCCATGAACGCATACACGATGACATTTCGTATATGTAGACTAATTTCCTCCTGGTAGGACGACGATAATAATACGGTTCCTAGTCTAAACCTGGCCAGACTCGCGGAATAAACGTGTTCCGATTCGACATGCGATACACGTTTCGCATCCAAGACTCGGTCTTACACATGACGCCGAGTACCCCAAATTCGGTAGATCAATTCACGAAAGAGGCGGAAAAGAGCACAAGCCTCATAACAAGCGGTACGCTACATGCAAATAACACCACCTCGCAAGTACACACCATTTGACGGCCGGGTCGATCAACGCATAGCGTTCGCCTCCCAACAACGTCGTCGTATGCCCACTAACACATGCAATTAAGCAGTAGGATACATCCCCGTTCCGACATTCCAGCCTTACGAACGTGGAGGTAGCCAAGGGAATGAGAGTACAAAGCACATAACAAAATAGTGCTCAAACCGTAACATTTGTAAAAACCGACTCAAAGTGGGACACACCAAAAACCGTCACAAAATATGTGATACAAGCGAATGAAATATCATATATTCAAAACATTAATATTATAAGTCACTACGTAAAATTATACGATAAACGAACCATGCGAACTATTATAAATTACGAGTTTAGAAATTTTAAGGAAATATACTCAGCCGTGTTGCCGGCCGGTACCCCGGCATGCGCATCATGGCAAATCCAAAAATCACAAAGAAAAGGCAGTGTGTTCCAGGCCGGTCTGGGGGCCGGCGGCCGGGCAACCGGCCGGGAGCATCACTACACACAAAAACCAAACTTTCCTACTGATGTGTTCCCAGCCGGTGGGCTGACCGGCGCCGGTCACCCGGCTGGGAACCCCAGTTCACCCGTGAGCGACTTAACATGTTCTATCATTTTCAATTCTCATAATCTACTTCCATTAACTATCAACAATCAATAATCATCATCAACAATCATCAACTAACAACAATCATTATCAATAACACAATTCCTAAGCTTTCTAATCGTATTCTAAATACGAATTCTAACATAGAAATCAAGTAAAACACGTAAATGATATCGAGTAACCCTTCACCGTTACCTTTATGCGTCTTTACTCCGCGTCAAGGTCCTCTTCAATCAAGAAATAGTCTTTGTCGGGATCTTGGAGGTCACCACCTACAAATAGTTAATAAAAGATGAATATTCTTCACCTTGAGAAAGACGGAAAGTTTGAAAAGCGAGAAAGACGGTAATTTTATTATCAATACGGATAGAGGAAGCTAAGAGGGGAAGAATAAGACGAACTTACGTGAATTTGAGCGAGAATTGAAAGAGTTATGACGATTCTAAGCTTGGATCAAAATGGAGGCAAGGTTTTGGTTGATTTCTTAGTGAGGAAGAAAGTTTGAGTTGTGTGAATGAGAATAGGATATGAGGGAGTATGAGGTGTATAAGTGGAAAAGTCAAGAAAAAGTCAAAGACGGCTTAAGACGCGATTTACTTGAAATCTCGCGAAAAATCCAAATACGAACTCGGAAATTCTAAATTCGACTCGGAAAATTAAATTCTAAATTAAAGCTAAATTTCGCTGAAAAGTATCCGTAAAATATTTTTACTATAAAAATAGGGTACATTTGCGAGTGTTACAATCACCCACCTTTTAAAAAGTTTTGCCCTCGAAACTTGAGCGAAAGAAAGATACCTTAAAGGAATAGACTCGGATATTTACTACGCATAGAAGCTTCAGTTTCCAAAGTCTCTTCTTCGACATTAACACATCTCCACAATATTTTCACTAAAGGAACCACCTTACTTCTCAACGTCTTATCCTTACGATCAAGGATGCGGATCGGCTTCTCTTCAAAGGATAAATTAGGTTCAAGCTCGGGCATCTCCTTTTAAAATACATGGCTTGGATCACTAACATACTTTCTCAATTGAGAAACATGGACTACATCATGAACCTTAGCCAAATTCGGGGGCAAATCCAACTTGTAAGCAACGGCACTAATCCTTTTCACAATATCAAAGGGTCCAATGTATTTCGGGCTCAATTTACCCTTAGCACCAAACCGTTTAACACCCTTCATTGGAGATACTTTCAAAAACACTTTATCCCCAACTTCAAACTCTAACGGCCTTCTTCGGATATCGGCATAAGACTTTTGACGGTCCTGAGCGGCTTTCATTCTATCACGAATGACCTTCACATTATCAACAGTCTCAACAAGAACATCAGGGCCTAAGTCACGAACATCACTTAATTGATTCCAAAATATAGGACTCCGACATTTCCTTCCATAAAGAGCTTCATAAGGAGCCATCTTGATCAATGCATGATAACTGTTGTTGTAAGAAAACTCCCCAACGGTAGACTCTTTTCCCAACTAGATTGGAAGTCGAGTGCACAAGCCCTAAGCAAGTCTTCTAAAGTCTGAATAGTCCTCTCAGTTTGACCATCCGTAGCGGCATGAAATGCGATACTCATCAACAACTTACTACCCATGGCTTCTTGCAAAGCTTTCAAAAATCGCGAACAGAATCTCGGATCTTGGTCGGATATGATCTCCTTAGGAACGCCATGGTATCTAACAATCTCATCAACATAGGCCTTCGCTAGTCGATCCAAACTCCAGGTTTCTTTGATCGGAATAAATCTAGCACACTTGGTCAAACGATCAACAACAACCCAAACGACATCTTTACCTCCAACGGTCCTCGGCAGAGCCATAACAAAATTCATAGAAATAGATTCCCACTTCCATAGTGGAATATCCAACGGTTGTAGCAATCCACCGGGCCTCTTGTGTTCAATCTTCACTTGTTGGCAAGTAAGACATCTTCCAACATAAGACACAACATCGCCCTTCAAGTTCGGCCACCAAAATTGTAGCTTCAAGTATTTGTACATCTTATCACCACCGGGGTGAATAGAATAAGGGGAAAGGTGAGCTTCATCAAGAACTCGCTTCCTCAAATCAAGAGCATTAGGAACAAATAAACGGCCATGGAAACGAAGAACACCTTCACTATCAAACTTGAAATCTTTAGCTTTACCTTCAAGAAGTTTGGCTTGAATAGACTTGTAGGTAAGATCATCAACTTGGCTTTCACGAATCTCACGGAGAAACACAGGTTCGACAGTCACAGCACCAACATGAACAAATCCACGCTCCACGAATTCCAACTTCAATCTTCGAAACTCGGCACAAAGATCATCGGGTAATACCCGCATAACATTCAAAGCATGAGAAGCTTTTCTACTAAGAGCATCGACAACAACATTAGCCTTCCCTTCATGGTACAACAACTCAAAATCTTAATCATTCACCAATTCCATCCATCTTCTTTGTCTCATATTCAACTCTTTTTGAGTAAATATGTACTTCAAACTTTTGTGATCGGTGAATATACGACAATGAACTCCAATAAGATAATGTCTCCACACTTTCAAAGCATGAACAACAGCGGCCAATTCCAAATCATGAGTAGGATAGTTCACTTCATGAACTCTCAACTGCCTCGAAGTATATGCCACCACTTTCCTACTTTGCATAAGAACACAACCCAATCCCATTTTAGAAGCATCACAATAGACATCAAAGTCTACTCCATCTTTAGGCAAAGTCAACACCGGAGCGGTAGTTAACCTCTTCTTTAACTCCTGAAACGCTGCTTCACAAGCTTCATTCAATAGGAAATTGGTTTCCTTCTTCAATAACTGGGTCATCGGTCTTGCAAGCTTAGAGAAATCCTTGACAAATCTACGGTAATAACCAGCTAAACCAAGAAAACTTCAAATTTCTCTAATATCGGTCGGACTTTTCCAATCCACCACAGCTTCAATCTTAGAAGGATTCACCATAACACCTTCTTTAGAAATCACATGCCCAAGAAAGGACACTTTAGGTAACCAAAATTCACACTTGGAGAATTTAGCATACCACTTCTGTCGACGAAGAACACCCAAAATAGTCCTTAGATGAATAGCATGCTCTTCTTCGGACTTGGCGAAAATAAGAATATCATCAATGAATACCACCACACACTTGTCAAGATACTCCCTAAATGTGCGGTTCATTTGATCCATAAAGATAGCGGGAGCATCGGTCAATCCAAATAGCATCACCTTGAACTCATAATGACCATACCTTGTACTAAAAGCGGTCTTCGGAATATCAACATCACGAACGGGAATTTGGTGATAACCGGATCTCAAATCAATCTTGGAAAAAGTAGAAGCACCCTTTAGTTGATCAAACAATCCTCAATTCTTGGTAAAGGATACCTATTCTTGATTGTAATCTGATTTAATTCACGATAATCAATACAAAGCCTCATAGAACCATCTTTCTTCTTCACAAAAAGAACGGGAGCACCCCAAGGCAACGCACTTGGTCGAATAAAACCCTTCTCAATCATATCATCTAGCTGTTTCCTTAATTCTTTCAATTCGGTCGGAGCCATACGGTAAGGACCTTTGGCTATGGGTCCAGAACCAGGTAAAAGATCAATAGAGAACTCAACATCACGCTCGGGAGGAATCCCGGTCAAATCTTCAGGAAATACATCAACGAATTCTCGAATAATAAGCACATCTTCAATACTTGGCAAAGAGGTAGTTGAAGAAGTCACAATACACAAGTATGCTTGGTGACCCTTTCTTACCATAATTACCAATTTCATAGCAGAAATTAAAGACACACCTTTTCGGGGATGAGATCCCTTATAGGTTATTCTAACTCCTAAAGGACTCTTTAAATAAATCTTTTGATCACGACACTCGAACCTAGCATGGTACAATGCTAACCAATCAATACCTAATATTATATCGAACTCTCCTAGAGGAAACTTAAGGAGATTTGCGGGAAAGATAGAACCAGAAATAGATATTGGAACATTAGGATATAGAGTAGAACAAGAGATAATATCTCCGGATTGTAAGGATATGGGAGTATCCTCACTAGACGTAGGCTCGATAGATAACTTATTAGCATAAGTCGAAGACACAAAAGACATTGAAGCACCGGTATCAAGTAGAATAAGACACGGTTGCTCTAAGATTGAGAACATATCCGTAATGATCTCTGGATGAGCATCGGCTTCGGCACGGCTCATGACAAAGATAGAACCCTTAGGTTTAGCAGGAGGAGGAGGGGGCAACTTATGATCGGGGCAATCCTCATAACGGTGACCACCCTTTTGGCAAAAGAAACACACATAAGGTCGGTTGGAACAAGACACACCGGGGTGGTGTGGATGTCTACAACGGCTACATTGGCGACCTTGAGCTTGAACTTGAGGAGCATAAGGCCTATGAGCCACATTTGAAGTAGCTCTCGGAATGAAAGGAGCGGGAGCTCTTGCATTTGCATTGGAAGCAGGATTGAATCTCCTCTTGTTAGCATAAGAGTTAGAGGAAGACGGAATAAACGGTCTCTTCCCATAAACATTTGGCCTAGGAGTGAAAGAAGGAGAGGGATTATTCATCAAAGCTTCATCCCTAATAGCCTTCATGGAATTCTCGGCCCACAAGGCATCATCATATAAATCTCCGAAGGATGTAGTATTCCTCCTCACTTTACTTTGAAGAACGGCACTCAGCTTGTTGCGGTAATAGAAGCCTCGATCCTCGTCATCTCGGATAAGCCTCGGAGCAAAGTGGGCCAACTTATTGAACTCCGTAGTGAAGTCCTGAGCTGACAAGTTGCCTTGTTTAAAGTTAATGAACTCATTGAGCCTTTGTTGCTTAAGCTCTTTAGGATAGAATCTACCTTCCACAAGAGCTTTGAAACAAGCCCAGTTGAAGTCATCTTCGAGAGTAGTGGTGGCACTAGTGATAGCCCACCAATTATCAGCTTCCCTCACAAGGAAGTGCTTTGCGATCCTCACCTTGTCCTCTTCGCGGACTTGGTATAGATCAAACTGCTTCTCCATCTCACGGAACCAATCTGATAGCTCCGTAGGGTCCGGTTCTCCACCATATGGTATAATTTTACTCCTAGCTATTTGTCCAGCTACCCAAGCGTAGCCACCTTGATGGTTATCTTCCCTTCGAGGGGGAACCTGGTTGGCCTGAGCTAAAGCCGCATCTTGCTAATTTTTCAGCACTTGAGTAAGAGCTTCCAACATAACATTCTCAACAAGTCGTGGTCTAACCATCTTCATAAGAAACAAAAACAAATTAAATTACTCCTATCAATTAGCATAAACAAATAGACTACCAAGTAAAGTCCTTAACTACTACCCATCTCTCATTTATTATTTCAAGGTCAAGTAGTTTAAGTTTAGGGTTCACGTGTGTGCGTCGGGAGCGATAAAGCTCTGATACCAACTGTGACAACTCTCGCGAATGCGGAAATATAAAACATACAAGCATGTGAATTATATAGCGGAAATATGAAGTTTTTAAAACTTTTATACATGCAAGAAGAAGTACGCGAGGAGTGTCAAATATTACAAACTAAAGTATGAAATACAACAAAGAGACGAAGTTTCTCAAAATGTTATAAATGTCAAAGTGCTTAGCAAACTAGCTAAAATCGTCTAGAGGTGTTTCAATCCAGGGACAACGCCCGCTAGCTCACACCCGAACCCAAAATATCAAGCAAAAAGCCATCCATGCAAGCAACCTGTTCATCCATGAAAAACATGAACGCCACAATCAGTGGGGAGTAACTCCGGTTTCTCCCAGCCATATCACATTAAACGTACATAAAAGGAAATACAAAAGTAAAATCATGCATATATGAATATACATGTGACATATAATAAGGATAGATAGACAATTCAAGATATAATGATAAGAGCATATGAAGTACAAGTCCGAATCCATCATGTTATACAAAGACTCGGGGAAGACACTCTTAGGCAACCGAATACGCTCACTAGGGCTTGCATCTCACCGTTAGCGGTATAAGTTTGATAAGATTTAACTCGACAACCAAACCATGCCAAGTCATTCATGATCAATCATATAATCATTCATCCAAACATAAGACACAATGACGACATCTCTCACGGTAAATGAAACGCACTAGCACCGTGTACATGGCAAGTATGATTTAAAAAGACATCCACGAGATAAGCATTTCCCTGAACGCAATACACGCTTCAATTCATTTCGTATATGTAGACTAATTTCCTCCTGGTAGTACGACGATAATAATACGGTCCTAGTCTAAACCTGGCCAGATTCTCGGAATAACGTTTTCCGATTCGACATGCGATGACATTTCGCATCCAAGACTCGGTCAATCATAGACGCCGAGTACCCCAAATTCGGTAGATAATTCACGAAAGAGGCGGAAAAGAGCACAAGCCTCATAACAAGCGGTACGCTACATGCAAATAACACCACCTCGCAAGTACACAACATTTGACGGCCGGGTCGATCAACGCAATGCGTTCGCCTCCCAACAACGTCGTCATATGCCCACTAACACATGCAATTAAGCAGTAGAATACATCCCCGTTCCGACATTTCAGCCTTACGAACGTGGAGGTAGCCAAGGGAATGAGAGTACAAAGCACATAACAAAATAGTGCTCAAACCGTAACATTTGTAAAAACCGACTCAAAGTGGGACACACCAAAAACTGTCACAAAATATGTGATACAAGCGAATGAAATATCATATATTCAAAACATTAATATTATAAGTCACTACGTAAAATTATACGATAAACGAACCATGCGAACTATTATAAATTACGAGTTTAGAAATTTTAAGGAAATATACTCAGCCGTGTTGCCGGCCGGTACCCCGGCATGCGCATCATGGCAAATCCAAAAATCACAAAGAAAAGGCAGTGTGTTCCAGGCCGGTCTGGGGGCCGGAGGCCGGGCACCCGGCCGGGAGCATCACTACACACAAAAACCAAACTTTCCTACTGATGTGTTCCCAGCCGGTGGGCAGACCGGCGGACGGTCACCCGGCTGGGAACCCCAGTTCACCCGTGAGGAACTTAACATGTTCTATCATTTTCAATTCTCATAATCTACTTCCATTAACTATCAACAATCAATAATCATCATCAACAATCATCATCAACAATCATCATCAACAATCATCATCAACAATCATCAACTAACAACAATCATTATCAATAACACAATTCCTAAGCTTTCTAATCGTATTCTAAATACGAATTCTAACATAGAAATCATGTAAAACACGTAAATGAGATCGAGTAACCCTTCACCGTTACCTTTATGCGTCTTTACTCCGCGTCAAGGTCCTCTTCAATCAAGAAATAGTCTTTGTCGGGATCTTGGAGGTCACCACCTATAAATAGTTAATAAAAGATGAATATTCTTCACCTTAAGAAAGACGGAAAGTTTGAAAAGCGAGAAAGACGGTAATTTTATTATCAATACGGATAGAGGAAGCTAAGAGGGGAAGAATAAGACGAACTTACATGAATTTGAGCGAGAATTGAAAGAGTTATGACGATTCTAAGCTTGGATCAAAATGGAGGCAAGGTTTTGGTTGATTTCTTAGTGAGGAAGAAAGTTTGACTTGTGTGAATGAGAATAGGTTATGAGGGAGTATGAGGTGTATAAGTGGAAAAGTCAAGAAAAAGTCAAAGACGGCTTAAGACGAGATTTACTTGAAATCTCGCGAAAAATCCAAATACGAACTCGGAAATTTTAAATTCGACTCGGAAAATTAAATTCTAAATTAAAGCTAAATTTCGCTGAAAAGTATCCGTAAAATATTTTTACTATAAAAATAGGGTACATTTGCGAGTGTTACATAGTGGCTGACCTTGTCGTGGGGGTGGTGTTAGTGTCGTGGTTGTGATTCATGGGTTGGTCGTGGGTGGTAACGGTGGTAACTTAAATTGATGTATCTTAGAAATGTATCTACCGCACCTTTTAATGTATCTAGTTGGTAGTTTTGTGTATCTAGGAAACACATTAATATTTCATAAATTTAATTAATAATGTTAGTATATTTAGTAACACTTTAGAAATATTAGAATACTAAAAATTATACCAACATTATATATAAAATGTATCTACAATGTCATAAAAATGTTTCTTAAATTCTTCATAAGAAGAGAGTGATCCAAGAGGAATGAAAGTGCATCCAAATGTATATTATAATCTATCTAGCTCTTATAAGTGTATCTCACACTAATTCGTTCAGTTCGCACCATAGTTTAGTTCGTAAGGTATCCTACCTCTATATATATGTGGGTTCGAAACTGTTAAGATAGTAATTAAGTACGAAATATGAACTTGTAAGGGACTAAGAGTTACAAAGGTTTGAGTTATCACAACAAATGTTGAGAAATTCGCTAATATGGTCTGCTAGCCACATATATCGAGTATTATATTAACAATTCTTTGATTAAATAAAAATCTCCTTTTTGGTGATAGTCGTTTTCGTCATTTATTTCGGAGTTGTTCCCGTCAATCTAACAATGTATCAATTAAACAATGATTGAATTAAACCCATGATTTAGTCAATAAAAATATCTTTTTTGGTGAGAGTCGTTTCCCGATCCTTTATTTCAATATTGTTCCCGTCATTCCAAGGTTTAGTTTCACTGGTGATAGAGAAGAGTAATTAGTTGATGGTTCATCACGCGTTTATTTATTAGGTACAAGTTATTTGTCAATAATCTTCGGAACAAGTAAAATATAAGTTTTTTCTAATCAAATGAAGGAACTCCTCAAAACCTGCATGAAGATAGAGCGATAAAAGGGCATGGCGAATTGTCATATCAAGATTTAATATCTTTAATTTACAAGATAATTCTTTTTTTTCTTTGGTAGTAGATAGGTTTTTGATTATACATATCTCTTATTAGTGTGGTATGGCGTTTTATTAGTCAATTGTTCTTTCCTTAAATAAAACACCATCGTACAACATTAAGATATATTATTATAGCATCAATTATGTTTTATAAAATCATTTACGTGTTAATCGTAGGATATACGGAGTATGATATAAATTAATGAATGATGATATATACTCTTATTAAGTATAAGAATATTTGTGTTTTTCCGTCAAATAATATAACAACTACATCAGAGAAATATATTTTCTTTGTTCCATTGAATTGTATATGTTGTTCTCTAAAATCTTCTTCACATATTTCGAAATTTTTTCGCAATTTAATGAAACAAATGAAGTACTACTCGTAGCATTTACGTAAAAAAAGATGATTAAAGAAATTGTAAAATAGAAATCATAATGAACATTACAAAGAAAGTGAAAACAACAGCTGTAAGCCTGTAAGGGTAGAACAAATAAGACAATTCATAGTCGAAGAAAAAAAAAATTAAATATTTGTCGCAGATAAACGACTACAACCTTAGGTGATAACTACTAAGAAAATTATCGTTTCAAACTAGTCAGATGTAGTAGGAACAACACGCCCTTCGGAATTACAAGTAGAACATTTTTCTCCATCAGGAAAAGTGAATATATTTCTATCATCGAAACCATTAAGCAACATCAGGCTCTCCATGTAACTACCGGTTAAAGTAGGGACAAGTTTGTAACTCTTTCCAATAACTTTCAATTCGTTACTTTTTAGGTTATATGAATTCACACCTCCTTGTTTTCCACGATACAACAAATTACCATCACTCTTTAGGTATATACACTTTTGAAATAGTTTTAAATTAATAGTGTATCTTCTGGCCCAATAATTCTCCCCCATTGCCCATATATTAGTATATCCATGATAAATATCCATCATGGCAATAGATCGATCCAAAATAATAGGAAATCGTTCATGATTTAGCTCACAAAAAGTATTACAATCCGGTAAATTGATATAATTTAATTCCTCTTTATCCACTTTAAATGACACAAGATGAGAAAACTTACCTTTTGGAGTAGTTTTTATCTGGTTATTACCCATCCAATATACAATCCCATTAAGGTAAACCTTTGGACGATGTTTGTCCCAAAGACTTGGACATTTGCCCATTTCGACTTTTTTCCATGAGTTTTTGCTAAGGGTATAAATCTCAAAACATTTAGGGTTATGTTGCTCACCATGGATATATAAGCTTGCTACAATCTTGTAGTCATTTGTAATTGGGTCATAACCAAAGGCGCAGTCAGTATCCAATCCTGGTTTTGATTTTGTTATTAGAGGAAGAGGAATTTCTAAAGCTTTCCTAATCGAAGGATTCCAAAGAAATATTTGAACTGGTTGCGCTTCTGTTGTCATATATTTCTTGACACAAAACATACCGTTAATGTAACCGGTGGCACGGTAACGGATAGACCAATTAACACCAAGTTCATGCTTAGACATCATTCTAAAAGTGTCACCACGACGAATCGCACAGACTTGATTAAAGTTACACATCTTATGTGACTCTAACACTACCAAGCGAGATTCATCTTGATGTTTGTGACAATTTTTGAGGTCGGTTTTAGTGAAATGTGGATCATCAATCATTGAACACCACAACTTTGAGACACATCGAAATCTTAAAATAGGTTTGATCGGTAATCTAACCAGAATTTCAAGACATATTTCTGGTGGTAGTTTTTTTGTATCAAATTTGTTTCTCTTTTGCTTCATCCTTTGAATAGCTAAGAGTGTGTTTCAATTGAAGAGAAAAAAGAGAATAGATGGGTAGTATGGTGATGTACATATTTGCATCACAATTTATAAGGGGGTAGAGGTTTTGAAATCACGATTTTGGAAAAATATCAGGATAGTTTAACTGAGATTTTTAAATTAGTAAAACTGTACTCCCTCTATGCAATTCCACTTGACATATTTCTTTTTTGTACACTATTCACATGTAAGAAGATTCTTTAAATTTTCTGCAAATAGATAAGATAAAATATATCCATGCATGATCTTGTTTGATTTGCATTAAAAGTACATTACAAATATCAAACTTTATAATTTTTACAAATATGTAGCGAAATATATTTACGATGTAAAAGACGAGGAATTATATAAAGTATCTTGAAAATTTAGGAAAGAAATACAATCATTTACTGCAAATATCAGGTAGATTTTATACATAGGCCATACGTTACATTTTTTTTTTCTGTACGAAATATAGGCCATACGTTACATTTTTTCCCTCTACGAAATAATTATAGATCATGTATCTTGTACGTTACATAAGTATGACATAATTTTAGAAAGAAATAATAATCAAGACCAAAGTTGGTTGGTATGAGTCGTAAGCGCTCTTATATCTTAAAGAAGTGGGGCTGAGGGATTTGAATCTTGACTCTTGTGAATGAAAAACCAAACTTGGAAGGGATTTACCTAGACTTTGTAAATGAGTCAATCAGATCGGGTTCGGGCCAGGCCAATACTGCTACGGTGAATGCCGCTGTTCCAGCCGTGGAGCGGGCAGCTTTATCTGATCAAAGGCCGGGGCACAAGGGTCCTGATACTAAAGACTTGGAATTGTTTGATCTCTTTAATTTCTTCTTCTTCAATCATTGATAAGAACTAAAAAAGAACTCAAGTTTCATTTTTTAAGTCTTTTTTCTTTTTTTATTAGGACGCATACATTGATAATCCAGTGTGCAATTCATTTTGATGAGATAGATAGATTAAGTCATATAGGTTACACAGAATCAGAGCTGGTTCGTTCAATTCTTAGGGAGAAGAAGGATCCACTGGGAATGAATGGGCAGACTGAAGTAGTATCTTCATTAGCCGGAAGGAATGAGTCTCGGGTCAGTTCGGGTTTATCATATTATTGGGTTAGTTCGGGTTGTTTCGGATTTCGGGTGTTTTTCGGGTCAGTTAATCAGGTTAGTTTCAGGTCAATGTGCCGAGTTATTTCGGGCCAGGGTTATTTTCGGGTTAATGATTAAGAAAAAAAAAGTATGTTTAGTCATTTAAAGTCTTTTTTTGTTCAATTAGAGTGATATTGTTTCCGGTCATTTTTGGGTTAGTGGTTTCGGATCGGGTCGTTTCGGTCAGTTTCAGGTCAACAACGTTCGGGTCATGTTCGGGTCGGGTCGAGTCAATTCGTGTTTCGGTTCACATTAGAGGGTTATAGTTCGGATTAATTTCGGGTCTCGAGCCAGCCTTTTCGGGTCGGTTCAATCTGGTCGGGTTGGTTTTACCTGGTCTAGATTTACCCACTAAATTGTTTTCAGTATTCAAAAGGATTACCCCAACTTTAAGTAAGGGATAGTAAGGGATACGCTTGGTCATAACCCCAAAAAAAAGAAACCATGATTAAGAACCCTATTCGCAATAATATTTTATGATATGTCTTAACATGATGTTGTATATACAATTTTATCATCCGAAGCTTGTAAAGGCTAAAAGAGTTTCCCCTAATATTTATTTGTGTTTTGATAAATGAATTTTTTGTACAACCTTTAACATTATGTTGTTCGTTTACGAATCCTTCGAAACATGAAATTAATATAGATGACCGAGTTCGCTATCCCTACGAATAACCCAATTATTACAATGTACCCTCCTATAAATGAACATCACCCCGTAAGTTTGCTATCCCTACATATAACCCAATTAAGACGTTTCTAAAAGAAATATAACGAGATCTAGTCTTTCAATGCAACCCAATGAAATTAACCAATCATCTAAACTTCCTTTTTCAATAATAAGTGAAAAATCTTTATGGATCGACGAATTTTTTTTTATAAGCATAACACTTCAATTACCATTTTAGCATTGAAAAACATTATCCACGATGACCAATGATGAGGTTAAAAGTCGTCACAACCTAATCAAAAAAAAAACTCAAGTAGTAGTATGCGATCGAACATGAGGACGTCGGGGGTTACTCGCTTAGCTAAAGCATGTCTAAGTTTAGCCTAGAAAAAGGATGTTAGATTGATAACTAATAGCAAACAAGAAAATGAAAAGATAGATTAATGATATAGTGTCATTTCACCCCACATTTTCACCCCTTTTCATCTCGTTTTGTTTGCCTTTAACGCTCCCTAGGAGCGTTTCTACGTGATTTACCTTCTTCTAGCATGTTTCTTGCTTTTATCGTGTTTTTTGTAGGTAAACCGTCAATTGAGGCGATTTCTACCTACTTTTGATCAACAAAGAAGAAGGTGAATCATTCGGAGGACCCACGGTACACCTAGGGGGGCCCACATACCCTTGGGGGCCCTACTCGACTCGCCAAAGCCCTCCCGAGTCAAGGCAAGCGAAACCGAGAAGGAAACAACAAAGTCAAGCAAGGGAAGAAGGAGATTGAGCATCTCACGGTCGTGAAATGCATCTCACGGTCGTGAGATGTTTTGCCAAAAAGGAAGAAAATCGTGAAGTTGGTTTCACGGCCGTGAAACTCATCTCACGGTCGTGAAATGAACTTCACGGTCGTGACTTGCCCGTGAAAGTGGACCTTGATTCTGCCTATACTCTCACGACCGTGACTTGCCATCTCACGGTCGTGAGACGTGTTTCACGACCGTGAAACCCATTTCACGGTCGTGACTTGTCCAGTCCATGAAGCTTCTCGAGGCCCATCTTTCCTTCATTTTGTAAACCTATAAATAGACCCTCTTATGTAATTTATGGGCACGAAACCCTAGATCTAAAAACTTCAATAGAATTAGTTTTAATCTTGTATTAATCTTCCTTAATTAAGCAAATTAGTCGGTTAATTAGTGATTTCAACTTGGTTTAGTGTATGAACTTGGGTTATATTCAAGGATTTGTGACGAAATCTTGGTATTTATATCAAAGTTCTAATCTTTATCCAAGTTGGTATAATTTCTCTACTTAATCTTGCTTTTAATTAAGTTTTCATTTCGATTATTGTTATCTACTTATTGTTAATTAGAAATGTTTAATGTTGTTGTTGATTTCCTCTTACAATCTTTAGTAAATATCGAATTTCCCTCAAGTATGAGTGAGTAGTAATCTTGCTAGGGTAATGTGGGGGATTATGGGTCCTTGTAAGGTTTAATGTGTTATTGTTGGGGTTAATAGTTGATTATTATCTAGTCTCCATGCTATGCTTATAACATGTTTGATGAAATGCTTACTTGAGTTTGCATGAATCTTTCGTTTGTTTCGAATGCCATAAGATCGAAAGTCGTGGTCTTTCGTAGAACCGCTAGTTTTGGCACGCCGTATCTAGTGACGCGATAGCTAGTTAGAGTCGGTTTGAGGAGGAATTGTAAGAACGGAAGCCTCGATTCACTTTCCTAGACTAGATGATATTTCGACTATTAGACCCGACCCTTGCACTCGACTTTACTACCCATATGAACCCACTCATCCTAGTCTTCCCTCTTATTTGATAAAAATCCAACCTTTATATAAAAATCCAACCTTTATAGCTTTAGACTCCTTTTGTTGTTTTTAATTGCTTTTAATTGTTGTTAATTAGTGTAGCCAACAAACCCAAACCCAAATCACTTGTGACTTGCAAGAGACTTTAAGTAGACTTTTTGATCAATATTGAACACCAACCGTCCCTGAGATCGACATCCCTACTTCACAACTATTTTATTTACATCAAAATGGCGCCGTTGCCGGGGACGGTGTATGTTTAATTTGATTGTTTTTAGTTTGCTTTAGTTTTTTGCCTCTTGTCTTGAGAAACCTAGTTTCTCAAGGCATTCTCACCGTTTACCTTTAGTTTTCTTGTATGCCCAGGCGAGCTCCCCCAAGGAATCAACCTCCAATCGATCCCGAGATCGAAAGGACCTTTAGGAGACTTCGCAAAGTCTTCAAAACCGCAAGTAGAGGCTCTTCTTCAAATCCGATTATCACAACGGAGGAGCTTTTACCTTCAATTGAAGAAAGGGAAATTCGGGAAAGTAACGAGATAGATATTGAGCATCCAAGTGTAGAGAATTGGGAGGATATTGTGCCGATTGCGGAATTTGTGAATCCTTTTGGAATCCCACCAACCATCCCACAAGACATCCAACCACCCATTCTTCTAACAATGCCTAAATTCTCATCTCACTCCATTCCCACGGAGGATACTCTTCCAAACACCACCCCCGTACCACAAAATCTCACCGGAAATTTCATTGCTAAAACCGCTTTTATCCAATTGGTAGAGAGAACCCAATTTGGAGGTATGCCAAGTGAAGACCCTCATCTACACATGGAGACTTTTTGTGATTATTGTGATGCCGTTTCTCAAACGGGAGTGACTCAAGACCAAATCCGATGGGTCTTGTTTCCTTTCCCTCTTATTGGAGCGGCAAAACGATGGTTGAAGAGTCTTGACAAGGTCGCTCTAGGTATTGACTCATGGAAGAAGCTAGCTCTAGCTTTTTATCAAAAGTTCTATCCACAGGAAAAGACAAATATGTTGAGAGCTAAGATAACCGGGTTCAAGCAAAGGGATGAAGAGTCACTCTATGAAGCTTGGGACCGATTCAAGGAGATTATTCGTTCTTGCCCTCACCATGGTTTGAGTGAGTGGTTCTTGGTGCAACAATTTTGGAATGGACTTTATGAAGATGCTAGAGGAATTTTGAACATGTGATCAAATGGAAGGTTCACGGAAGTAGATGATGCTCAAACTTGGGCAAGGATAGAGGAGATGGCGGCCCATAACTCACAATTTAGTAGGCCAAGGCAAACTCCTAGGGGAAGACATGAAGTGAGCTCCGTTACCCAAATGGGAGCCGATTTTGGAGCTCAACGTAGCTCTTATATGGAAGCAATGAACCTCAAAATGGACCAACAAACGGCTCTATTCCAACAAGCTCAAAGTTCATTAACTCAACCTCCTATGCAACAAGTGAATGCTATGGTGATGGCACCAAGCTTACCTCAAGGGGTTTGTGAATGTTGTGGAACATTTGGTCATGATCCCCAAGAATGTAGAGGATCCGTGGAACAAGTAAATGCCTTTCAATCTTATAGGCAAGGAACCCCTTACTCCAACTTCTACAATGAGAGCACAAAGAACCACCCAAATCTCTCATACAAAAGCCAAAATGTTCAAAACCCTCAACCACAACCATATGTTGCCCCACCCATGAGAAACAATCAACAAAATTTCCAACGACAACAATACAATCAAAACCAACCTTCCTACAATCAACCACAATACAACCAAAATCAATACAACCCACCACCACAAAATCCACCTCCCATGCAACCACAAGTTGGGGATCCAAACTTGGACATTCACAAAGCGATTCTCCAATTGCAAAAAGATAACCAAGCCAAAGATATTATCATCAATAACATCCTTTCCCACAATAAAATGCTTGAAACTCAAGTGACCCAAATAGCCTCGGGGAGTTCCTCTAGGGGAAAGGGTCAATTACCTCCTCAAGGCAACCCACCTAGAAATGAAACCGCCAATGCTATCCATTTGAGGTGTGGAAAGAGTTATGAGGGGCCAAGAATGCCAATTGAAGATGATAATGGAGAGGGAGACAAAGTGAAAGATGATGGGCAAATTGAAATTGAGGTTGTTGAATTGGATGATAAGGAGGAAGGGTGCTCTTCAAGTGAGCAAGTTGTTGTTGAGAAGAATGATAATGTGATAACAACAAACAAGAAGGTTGAGGAGCCTATTGTGATAAGGCTACCTTTTCCTTCTAGACAAGCCAAGACAAAACTTGATAAGCAACTAGGCAAGTTCATGGAAATTGTAAAGAACTTGGAGGTCTCTATTCCTTTCACCGACCTCATCACTCAAATCCCCGCCTATGCAGAATTTATGAAGGACATTCTTACGAGGAAGAAGTCATTGAGTGGAGTCGAAACCGTGGCATTCACCGGTGAATGTAGTGCATTTCTACAAAACCCAACCCCTCCAAAATTGAAGGATCCGGGTAGTTTCTCCATCCCATGCACCATAGGCAATATTACCATTGACAAGGCCTTGTGTGATTTGGGAGCTAGTGTGAGTGTGATGCCATACTCCATATGTGAAAAACTTGGCATGGGAGAGCTTAAATGCACAAACATTACACTTCAAATGGCGGACCGATCAACAAAGCAACCTTTGGGTGTGTTGGAGGATGTCCCGGTTCGAATTGGGAAATTTTTCATCCCGGTGGATTTTATCGTTCTTGATATGGCGGAGGATTCTCAAATCCCCATAATACTCGGGAGGCCATTCTTGCACACCGCCGGAGCGGTAATTGATGTGAAACAAGGGAGGCTTACCCTTGAAGTGGGGGATGAGAAAATCACTTTCAATTTGCAAAATGCCATGAAAGCCCCTAATCTTGGAGAAGCATGCTATTTCATTGACATTATTGATGCCTTCGTTGAAGAAGTTACACCTAGCTTCTATATGAGGGACCCTTTGGAGGCTATATTGACTTTAGAGCCAAGGGATATCATGGAGGAGCTACATGGGTTTGAGTTCGACTTGCTTGAAGCAACTTTGGAGGGAGAAGAGCTTGATGAAGAACAACTCTTAAGACTTGATTCTATCATCCAAACTTCTTGTGCGGTAGACATCGCGGTAGAGGTACAAGCTCCTTCTCTTAAACCCCTTCCTTCTAACTTAATATATGCTTATCTTGATGAGTCGAAGTGCAAACCGGTAATTGTAAATGCTAGCCTTGATGATGATCAATTGAATGCATTGTTGTGTGTGTTGAGAAAACATGAGAAAGCTATAGGCTATAGCTTGGATGATTTGAAGGGGGTTAGCCCCGAATTGTGTATGCATAGAATTCATATGCAAGATGACCATGAGCCAAGAAGGCAACCCCAAAGAAGATTAACCCCCACCTTGCAAGAGGTTGTCAAAGGTGAAGTCATGAAGCTACTAGACGCCGGGATCATCTACCCAATCTCTTACTCCGATTGGGTTAGCCCCGTGCAAGTGGTGCCAAAGAAAGGTGGCACCACGGTAGTGAAGAATGATAAAGATGAACTAGTGCCTACTAGGTTAGTGACGGGATGGAGAATGTGCATAGACTATAGGAGGTTGAATGCCTCAACAAGAAAAGATCATTTCCCCCTTCCCTTCATTGACCAACTCTTAGAAAGACTTGCCTCAAACAAGTATTTTTGCTATTTAGATGGATATTCGGGATTCTTCCAAATCCCAATTGACCCGATTGACCAATCTAAGAACACATTCACATGCCCTTATGGCACTTTTGCCTATAGGAGAATGCCTTTCGGTCTTTGCAATGCCCCGGCTACATTTCAACGATGCATGATGAGCATTTTTTCCGATTACATTGAATCTATCATGGAAGTTTTTATGGATGATTTTAGTGTATATGGGAAAGATTTTGATTTGTGCTTGCATAATTTGTCCCTGGTGTTGCAAAAATGTGAAGAAGTTAGTCTTGTTTTGAATTGGGAGAAGTGCCACTTCATGGTTAATGAAGGGGTGGTTCTCGGTCATCTTATTTCGGAAAAGGGTATCCAAGTTGATAGAGCTAAGGTGGAAGTGATTGAGCAATTACCCCCACCTTCAAATCTCAAGGGGGTGAGGAGTTTCCTTGGTCATGCCGGCTTTTATCGCCGGTTCATCAAGGACTTCTCCAAAATTGCTAAACCACTTACACAACTTCTTCTCAAGGATACCCCTTTCCATTTTACTAATGAGTGTGTTGAGGCATTTGATAGGATCAAGGAAGCTCTTATTTCGGCTCCGGTCATGCAATCCCCGGATTGGGAATTGCCATTTGAGGTGATGTGCGATGCAAGCGATTATGCCGTTGGCGCGGTTCTTGGCCAACGAAAGGATAAAGCTTTGCATGCCATTTACTATTCTAGCAAGACCCTTGATGAGGCACAAGTGAACTATGCAACGACGGAAAAAGAGCTTCTTGCCATTGTTTTTGCTCTCGATAAGTTCCGTTCGTACTTGATTGGCTCCAAAGTCATTGTGTATACGGACCATGCCGCACTCAAATATCTACTTGCCAAGAAAGAAGTTAAGCCCCGCCTCATTAGATGGATCCTTCTCTTACAAGAATTCGATTTGGAGATAAGAGATAAGAAGGGTGCGGAAAATGCGGTGGCGGACCACTTGTCCCGGCTATGCTATGATGGAAGTAAAGATGACATGCCTATCAATGATTCATTCCCGGATGATTTTATCTTTGCAATTCATGAAACAATCCAAAATCAAGCACCTTGGTTTGCGGACTTTGCCAACTACATTGTGGGTGGTGTTCTTCCACCGGGCATCAACCACAATCAAAAGAAGAGATTTTTATTTGAAGCCAAGAGATACTTTTGGGATGATCCTTTGTTATTCAAGGAGTGTGGCGATGGGATGTATAGAAGATGTGTTCCACAATGGGAGTATGATGAAATCATGAAAGGATGTCACTCCTCTCCTTATGGAGGGCACCATGGGGCAAGCAAGACCGTTGCTAAAATACTTCAATCCGGGTTCTTTTGGCCCTCTATGTTCCATGATGTCAAGCACTTTGTCCAAAGTTGCGATGCTTGTCAACGCCCCGGCAACATTTCTTGGAGGAATGAGATGCCCCAAAGGGGGATTCTTGAAGTGGAAGTGTTTGATGTGTGGGGGATAGATTATCAAGGCCCTTTTATTTCTTCAAGAGGGAATAGGTACATTCTTGTGGCCGTAGACTACGTGTCCAAATGGGTGGAGGCGGTGGCTTCCCCTACCAACGATGCCAAAGTTGTTATCAATTTCTTAAAGAAGATTATTTTTCCCCGGTTTGGAGTACCTAGCGCTCTAATAAGTGATGGAGGAAAGCACTTTCATGAAAAGCGACTTGACTCACTACTTCTCAAATATGGTGTTCATCATCGTACCGGTTTGGGGTATCATCCCCAAACAAGTGGGCAAGTCGAAATCTCCAACAAAGAAATCAAATCTATCCTTGAAAAAGTGGTCTCGAAGCACCGCAAAGATTGGAGTTCAAAGCTCGATGACACATTATGGGCATATAGGACGGCATTCAAAACTCCTATTGGAATGTCGCCTTATAAGTTGGTATATGGCAAGTCTTGCCATTTGCCCATAGAGCTTGAATACAAGGCATATTGGGCGATCAAAGAACTAAATCTTGATGCAAAATTGAGCGGTGACAAGAGATTACTCCAATTAAAAGAGCTTGAGGAGTTCCGGCTCAAATCTTATGAAAATGCCAAATCTTACAAGGAGAAGACCAAACTCATTCATGACAAGAAGATCCTCAAAAGGGATCTCCAAGTTGGAGACAAGGTTCTTCTATTCAACTCAAGGTACAAGCTATTT